>SRMA01027189.1:0-29069 GCA_007224835.1 Danionella cerebrum | reverse complement strand
TCTCTCTCTCTCTCTCTCTCTCTCTCTCTCTCTCTCTCTCTCTCTGGTTCAAATTCAAAACTCTTTATTCCAGAGTGTTAGAGAGAGAGAGAGGGGGGGGAGGGTAAGGAATGGAGGAAAAAGTTAGAATGAGAGTAGCAAGAGAAACAGAGGAGGACAGAAGGAGAAAGAGATAAAGGCAGGAAAAGAGGGGAGAGAAAGTGAATCACGGGGACAGGGGGTGCAAGAGAGATAAGGAGAGAGAGCAAGTAGTAAGGAGGGGTTAGAGAGAGAAGGAGAGCGAGGTAGATAGAAAGAGAGGAGCTGTATGCAAGCATTAATATTTCAAACTACAGTTTTATTAGCGTGGCCGATAAAGGAATACAGGTAAAGAAAAGATCTGGTGGTTCTTTCTTTTGCCACCGGTGTTTCAAGAGTGTCCTCCGGAGCTGGCAGATAACAGCCGGAGACTGACACAAGGCTTATTTTTTTTTTTTCTCCAATGAAATTAAATCAGATTGATTGTACAGGAGCATATAAACTGATTTTCTATGCAAAGCTGCAGAAGCCAGATCGGTTTGGGAAAAGAGGGAGCGCGCAAACACGCTCGAGTACACAAACTCCTGGCCAGCGGTGCTACGGCACAAACACACACAGATTGAGAAGTGATTCCATCTCTTAATCAGAGCTGGAACTGAGGAACCGCAGGCCAGGATTGTCTGCTGCCAGACGATAGCATCCCCGTGTGTGAGCGAGTGTGCGCCGCTGCAGAGCTTTAATGTCTCCTCCTGAGGTGATGCTTCAGAAAGAGGCTGCAGCGAGGGATAAACACTCTCAACATCCCTCCATCCATCCTTCCCTCGCTCCATCCCTGCGGCCAAAGTCTTCCTGAGCCCAGCGCTTCATTTAAAACATGCAGAAATAAACCAGGATCAATACATAAAATGCATCTTTTAAATTGAATTGAATTAGAATAAATCTCACATATATAGCTAAATATTTCAAATTTATCTTCAAAAAGTTAATAAAATTTTTAAAAATTAGGTGTAATTACATTTTGATAATTTGATAATAACAAAATAAGTAAATATAAGTTTGTAAAAATATTTAAACACAATTTAATTTGAATAAAATTTTACAGGGCGGCGTAGTGGGTAGCACTGTGGCCTTTCAGTTAGAAGGTTGTCGGTTCGAGGCCGGTGACCTTCCTGGAAGGTGTTTGCATGTTTCCTCCAGGTGTACTCCGGTTTCCCCCAGAATTCCCCTCAGGTGTGAATGTGTGAGTGTGTGTTGCCCAACCTGTCCAGGGTGTACCCCGCCTCTCGCCCAATGTGTGCTGAAGCCACCCCCGATAGGGAACAATAGAATTAGAAGATGAATGAATGAATGAAATTTAACAGACAAAAGGACAATAAAAAGTAAAAATTTTTAAATAAATTCAAATGTAAAATAAATTACAATTTATATTGGAAAAATGTCTAGTAATAGAGTTTATTATTTAAATTGTTTTTATGAATTATACTCCATAAAGAATACATTTTATAGTTATGTATTTAATCATATATCTCTCTCTTGAATGGTAATAAAAAAAGAATCCTCCATATGACGAGATCCCTGAGCTTCCGGCCCGGTGTAAGCACTTGATCAGGATCTGGAGGCACTGCAGGTTTTATTGATCCAATGACAACATTCAGAACACTCCTGATAAAAGAAATCAACTCAGATTATATTAGAGCACCTGCACCTGCTGAAGCAAATCAGAAACACGAAACTAAAGCGTTCAGAGACCCACTCGCTCTAAAACAATTCATTTACTTCCAATTGAACTCTGCTTTCAATTTGTGTTTGCAACACGCATCTAATCTTCAGAGAGTTTCTTCGTCTTCCTCATTAAAGCCGATTCAGTTCCTGGATTATAGAGCTGAGCTTCTCTTAACATGACAGCGATGACTTGAATAAACAGCTAGAACACAATTAAACATGCAGCTCATCACAATAAAACATCAGAGCCCCTCTGCAAACCCCATGTGATGTGATGGGAAATGATATGAAAGCTATCGAATCTGCTCGAGAGAAGTCCTTCAACAAAGACCTCCAGTCTTTTTTCCAAACCCCCAGAAACTCAATCTCTGGTGAACAACACTTCAAAAGTCAGCTCTGAAAAAACAGAGCCTATCAATCAGCTTCTACACTTAGCACCACTTGTCCTTTCACAAAGTCACTTAAGCCCGAAGCGCTGAAAGGCTCACGAAAACCCCCAAAATCCTCTTTTTAATAAAACACCCTCTTCGTTTTTGTTGTTTTATCAGCAGTTAGACACGATGCAGAGAAGCATCTAAACATGCCCCTCCAAAATACCTGCTATCTCCTTGCATTTAAGAAATCAGTTAAAAAGATAAAAAATACTGAGAGAAATTAGAAAGAAAATAGAAATGCTCACTTAAACATATGAAGCTTTTCCACATAAAATGAGGAAAAGGAATATGAGGAATATCAATTTTTCATATGATTGGTTTCCACAGGGTTTTCTTTCCGTAAGAAACAGGAAACGACAGAAGCTGCAGTTCCTTGAATAACCACTTGAGGCTGGTGTCAGTAGTGAGCAAATTCCCATTGATTCCAGAGTTAAAATGCTCAACTTTACAGCAGAAAAGAGTCGGTTTGATTAGTGATCGACATCAATTTACAATCGCCATCATTTTCAGCAGGTTTATAAAGGTATAGGACAGTTGTTCAAAGAGGAATGTATTGGTAGAGAGGGGCTGCTGAGGTTGGGGAACGGTGCCAAGGTCAGGAATTCACTACACCCCAAGAGCAGCCGAAATGCTAACATTTTTATCCATTAAATTATATCCATGGATTGACAAATATCTTTTCTCTTAGATTTTGATATTTCTCTTGGCTACTTCCAGTAGCTGTGTGATTGGTGATTGAGGAGTTCATTATCTGGCTGACGCGGATGAGGATCTGTGAGTGAGGTGTCGGGGCGGTAGATGGATAATTGGATGATAGGACGGTTTGGCTTAAATAGGCACTAATTTGGATGATTGTTGGTGATGGTAGAAAGGCCTGAGAACGCCTCTTAAAATGTGAATGGTTGCCTTAGCAACAGAAATGATGGCACTGGAATGACGTAGCGGAGTGGCGGATCTTGACCGACATGGTTAAACCAGGCCCTCTGAGAACCAAGAACCAAGCAGAGTGGTGCCGTTACTAAAATCTGGTGGAAAAGCGGCATTAGAGAGAGGGTGAGGAGCACGGTCACTCAGGAGGAGTGCTCCCTGGGGAGGTGCTAGCAAAACCCAGGAAACGGTGGAAAGAGGTCTTACGGTTGGCCCGGGAATGTTTCTGTGTCCTTGAAAAAAGCTGGAGGAGGTAGATGGGCATCCCTGGTTAGACTGGTCTCAGATAAGAGAAGACGAACCCTTTGCTACCTCCACATCCCTCCCCTTCGCACCTTTTGCCCGATAACAACCTGGCCGTGATGCCCTTCCATGCCACGATCAGCCTCTGTGACGGCATGGGCTCCTTCAGACCCTCCAAAGGTGCTGCATCTATTCCATGTGTTTCTTATCAGTTCTGATTAGCATGTTATTAGCATTATTACTCTGATCTGTTTCTGTGTTCCAGTGACATCATCAGAAGGAGCCTTCGGACAGTCTGATAGAAACCAGGTGTTAGGCGAGACAAAGATACCTAGCAGTTCAAACACAAAGAGAAGAGGGTAAGAAAAGTATGAATGGTAACAGGGAAGGAAGCCAGGGACCCTGCATTACCCCGGACGAAAACGAGAGTATTTACAGACTTGTTTATCCATTATCTGGTCTATGGATAAACCTAGATCCTAAGTAATGAAGTAAAACCTCATTTTTATTTCCAAAAGTGCGTGCGTGTGTGTGTGTGTGTGTGCGTGCGTGTGTGTGCGTGCGTGCGTGCGTGTGTGTTTATTAATGGCGGTTGAGTAAATATGAAAACCAGCAGACTCTCGAGGAACTCTCCTACAGTCGCGTGAATGGATGCGAAAAAGACTTATTAACGGAAATATCCAAAAGCACTGGAGAAACACATTCCCAGGATGCATTTCAGGAGATGGCAGAGGATAAAGAATGAGCGCATCTACAATGCAGAGCAGAGAATCATCCAGAAGATTGCAGTAAAAGAGAGCGAGCTGTTCTCTCTTCATAAACATCTCAGATCAGATCTCATTCAGATGGGCAGATTGCTTTGAAAATGGGGACGGCACATGAAATGAGAGATTAGAGAATGTTCTGAGGCCTGTGTGATTCTCTGTATGAGCCGTTCACAAAGATTCATGTAGTGGAATAAGCCTCGGAACATTGTCAAATGTCAGTTTTCTAACTGCCGCTGAATTGAACAAAAGTGATGCGAGACTCCTCGGTTGCGGCACTGGTCCTCGTGTAACGCGAGGGGGTGTGTCTTAACCTTTTAAAACCTGCAGGTGATCTAATTTGCATAATTTTTAAAGGGCTGTAAACCTGTAGCCACATTCGATAGAGCAATAATTCTTTTCGCGCATGAAATAAAACTCGTAGATCACGTGTCAGAAAGCTGTTCTCTCCCAAGGGGGAAAGAGCAGAAAACTGGTTGAAAAGTTGTAGAAAATCTATAAAACAATGATAAAAACAGTATAATGCAGAGGTCAGTGGTTCATACGCAGAAACAACCACTATGCTTTTTTTACAACCCTCATGTGCTTATCACCATCTGATAAAAATCAGTGTGTAACAGATTTTTTAGAAACACGTTAAAAGAAAAATACCAAAAACGTATTCATTTTCGAAACTCAAAAAGAGAGTAATGAAGCACTCAAGAGAAATTCACTGTGGCTTAAAAGCATTGTTTTTTACATGCAGTTCAGATATTTCTGTATTCAGAAAAAATATTTCTTATTGAGTTTTTGCTGTAGATATTCTCCAAATGTGCACTAGAAGGATTGCCGTGATGTTTAGCAAACAGAAATACTCCAGTATTGGCTTTCAGTGGATTTGGTTTTGACGCATCCCTCTGCTGAATCATTCTAGTTCCGCTTGGTGACATCATAGCTAATGAGATCAACGGTGCTGTGTCATACTTTTCTATCCAATCAGAGAAAAGTATCACCTTTGCCAGACTCTTGCCTGCTTTTACAACTTTAGCAAAATTGGTATGAAAAAGGTGCTGCTAGAAGAACCAGGACATGGTTGAAAAGCTCCCAAAAGCACAGGGAGCTTAGTACCTTGACCTGCCCTAGAGCAACATAGCGATTAAAAAAGGAAAGTTAATCATTCCTGCTTGTTCACAAAGTGACTTCCAGTGAAGGAAGCCATAATTGCTAAAGAACAGGACTGGCAAATGACAGCAAATCAGAAAGCATCCAGTTGCCATGGCAACCGCATCCACATACTTCCGCAGAATAAACTTCAACCTGAGACATTCCTGGGTCAGATATTGTGATGCATAACGTCTCAAAAATGCCAAAGCTTTTCAATGCAAGTGAGGGTGAATCATCGGCGTCCTCGTAGATCTGGAACAGAAGCTTAATCACGTCCTCAGAGAGCACCTTTTAATGGTTTCCCACCATCCCTCTTGATTCTAGTCACGTGCGGAAGTACAAGAGAATTTCCGCAGAGCCAAACGTTTCTGACAGGAATGCAGTTTAGCTGCCTAAATGATAATTGCTCAGTACATAACCCGAGGGCCATTGATCGCTTCGGCTCATTATATCTCACAATCTCCGAATAGCAAGTGCTCGACTGAGCCGCCACGCTGCAGTGTTGAATCATTTCATTAGTTTGGGAGGAAACCGAACGGAACACACCACAACTGCTTGCCTAACAGATTAGACCTAATGAACAAATGTTCAGGAAAGTGCTCCTCAGAGAGAGAGAGAGAGAGAGAGAGAGAGAGAGAGAGAGAAAGGAGGTGAAGATGGCGTTTGCTAATCTTCAAACTCTCAAAACTGTGCTGTGAAGTTTTGTTAGAGAGAGTTCTCCAAAGATAAACATAGCTTGCTTTCAATCATCTGTCTACGCCAGAGTACAGCTATCCACTCCGTTTAAAAGTCCTTTGAGGCTCACGTGAGGGGTTCGTTTTCAGTAAATGAACCACACAATTCTAAATGAAGCTTGTTGGTTTGCAGGAGATTGGTTGGTCAGTTGCGTGGCTGGCTGGTAAGCCATTCTGATGTTTGATTGGTCAGTTAGGGGCTATAACTAGCTGGCTGGTTTGGTGGAGATTGGTCTGTTGGTTGGTTGGATGATTGGATGGTAGGTCAGTTTGATGTTGGGTTGGTTGTCTGGTTAGAAAATTTGTAATCATTAAATTAGTCTTAAAATCAGTGATAATACAAAATAATGTTGAAAATATGGCGTGCTAGTGCTTCCTGTGTGTATGAGGGGTGTTCTGATGACTTAGGGCCTGTCTCAAATGGAGCACCGCGCACTCGTGGTCTTCCCTTGAGTCCACACTTTGATGATGTCATGTAGGGCAGACGTTAAGGTGCACAGGGGTCCTTTTTTGGGACAGTCTGTGATTCAGTAGTTCACAACGGTTTGATTGGTTGGTCATTCGGCTTGGCCGGTTGGTCAGTTATCTGGGCAGCTGGTTGGACATTTGGTGAAAGTGATGGCTGCACAGACATTTTCATTTACTCTATTGTTATAAAAGGTTTATTTTTCGGGTTGCTGCTGTGTTAGAGTACACTCAGATGATTCCTCACCATCACAGCATCTACACCACCTCTATGGTTTTGAGCTCATCGTAGATATGGACACTATTTTTATCAATATCCTGAAATAAATGAGGCATAAGAAAAGACTGGCTGTCCATTTCAGCAGAGCAATCATCAGGTAGCAGAGCCGTCAATGCAATGCTTGATGAGATCCTGACACCAAACCACCAGGAGTCACTCCATAAAAATAGCTCTAATGATACAGACATGCTTTTAAAACCGCATTTCAGGAGAAGCCATGGAGAGATGAGCACATCTGGCTCTGGACACCCATGAGCAGCTGCCCGTCTAAACGTGTTCGTATTGACATTATTGATTTCTCATTGGCTGAGGCTCTTCAGTGCTTGGTCATGATGATGAAGATGCGATGATGCTGCGACTGATGCAAGCACTGCAGCCGTCTGTGTTTGCATGCTTCCTGCACCTTAGTAATGGAACATAGGAGTAGAATAGAACCCTTTTGTGTCTGAAGGATATTGCTGGGTCTCACTCAGAAACATTCGAAATAGAACCCGGTAACTTTGTGCTGTTTAACCGGCAAAATAGCACAGACGAACCAGAGACAAGAATACAATTATTGCTATCCATCACAATGTCTGAGCGCCGTCTGATTCTGAACAACAAAAGCAACAGTCTGGAGTTGCTTCAGCTTCTTCTGCGCGCTCATCTATGGTCGAGTTCAGGGAAGCGTTCATTGTGAAACCCACAGAACCCAACAGAAGCCGTCACGACCCACTCCTTCTCTCTGTCTCCTACAGAATCCATTTTATTCCTGTTTTTAAAGACCTTTAATGGCTCGGGGCTAATTATCCTCGCCTGAGGTTGTGAAACGGTGTTCGTATTTCTGTGCACTAAGAGGAAAACAAAGGCTGCTCCTCAAATGTGGAATGCCCGTACCTCGCCCGGCCACTAGGTGGACATTTTTTTTAAATGGTAAAGAGCTTCTATCTGCAAGAGTTTGCTTGGTACCACAGGTGGCCAGTAACTAATTACATTTGTTTGAGTACACCGGTAACGAGTACTAGTACTAGTAGTACATTTAAAGAGGCAAACTTTTCCTCGATTTTCAGAGTTGCTGGTTCTTCTGTTCTCTACTGAGAGATTGGTGGAACAGCCGTGGAAGAGGCTACTAATCTTTCAGCACTGCGTCGAGCTGAACCTCAAAGTACAACTGTTACAATCTGCTCAACTATTATTAGCTGGATTATTATTTTATCTGTAACTCTTTGAGTAATTAGTTAGATGATATCATTGATATTCACTTGAATAAATAATTGCTCTCATTTATTTGATACTCTGTCTAAGGTTTCATTCAGGTGAAATTGTTTATCTTAAATGTGTGTTTGATTTCTTTCTTGCTTTTCTCCTCATTTTTTTGAAAGAAACATGCTTTTGAAATAAATACTTTCGTACAATGTTCAGAAATCTTACAAAACTGTTCAATTCTTTCCACAAATCTGACGGTTGGAATCCGATTTCGTTCTCCAGCTGGAGAAAAAGAATAATGTTACGATTGAAACACCACCAATCACTGAGGCCCGCCGAAACTGCAGGTAGTTGCTGAGAAATATTTAGACGCATCGTTTTTAACCCAAACCCCAGTTTTCCTCGCTCTTCCGTCAAACTTTGCGGTAACTTCGTTACATCCACCTCTCATCACAGATGTAAAACCGTCCGGGGAGAGAAAGGAACGGCATTATTCACAATGATTGACAGGATTATTGGAAGAGATCTCTCTTTGCTGCAGCTAGTGAGCGCCGAGAGAGAGATTTATTAACCGTGTTCCTCCTCTCATTGTGCACTTCCTCTGATGGAGTGGTTTCTGAGACGGTCTCCTATAAAAGCTTCATCTGAGCTTCGGGATGATTTGATTCATTTTGCTTCCCCAAACATGACATTTTTATTCCATTTCCTTGATTTCAGGTTCCTTCAGCAAACGCAGCGCGAGAGCTTTCAACATTGTTTGTGTGCGATGACGCAGGAAATGACAGTGAAATGAAAACACGGCATCGACTAAAGTGGCGGATCTCCACGCAGGCCATTGGATCCATTTTCAGCTGATGACAGCGCTGGGAGCTTCTGAAAGCCTGTTATAAAGATCAATTCAAAGGAAACGTACATATTTTGACTCGAATCAATCCAAGGACATGATTTCAATGCTTCATCCGGCCCTCGCTGACAAACACAGCCGGATCAAGCCGCTCTCGATGCTCTCAGTTCAACGGGACTCGTGCTGCAGCCTTAAGAAGCATTTCATCATCCGCACGTCTCCCCTTCACATCAGTCCAGATTGAACAGCCACCATCTATTGAAGCAACCACGAATGATTAAAGAGCCTCTAAAGTGGAAACAAACGGCTCATACTTTGCTTTGTCTAATAACATCCATTTTTCTGATTTTCTTAACGGCCAGCGACTCTTTCTTAACTCCACCTTCACTTGACGCTATTGAGTAGTTGGAGGCCAAGAGCTCTGTGATTGGACAAATGTAAAGCCAAGGCTCAAGAGGGGCTCTCACGGCAACTAGTTGCGGCGCAGCATAGAGTCAATCAGTCTGTGGCACTGCTTAGATGTTCTGAGAGTCTGCTCCATCACATCTTCACTTTATCCAGTATGAGGCTACGGTCGGGAGTGTGAATAGAGAACAGGGAAACCTCGCTCCATAAACCAGGCGCTGGTGCAGAGTCCTGCTGGAAAATGAAATCTGGATCTCCATAAAGTTGTCATCAGCAGGAATGTTGTTGGCAGAAGGCTGTTTGGACCTTAGAAAACACAGTGGACCAACACCAGCAGATGACATGGCTCCCCCAACCATCACAAGATGAAGAAACTTTACGCTTGAGCTCAAGCAACAAAGATTCTGTGCCTCCCCTCTCTTCCTCCAGACATTGGGACTTTTCTTTGCAAAGGAAAGAATCTTTTTCTACAGCAGTCCCGTCTTTTTTCTCTTTTTAGCCCAGGTGAGACGGTCCCTCATTCAGGAGTGGCTGAAAACTGCAGACGTCTGTTGTGGTGGTCCTTATAGCACTGACTCCAGATGCAGGCCATTCTTTGGGAATCTCCAACACAACTTTTATTGGGTTTTGTTTCACAATCCTCTCCAGGGTGCTATTAGGTCTACTGCTTGGTCACTTTTTTTCTGCCACAGCTGGGACACAGAGCTGTAAGAACATGACCTTTTGGTCTTTTGGTTTACCGTCAAGTTACTGAAATAAATCTCCATTTTCTAATATTCTAATTATTAATTACAGCTTTTGTGAGCACTTCGTAAAAGCAAAAACAGAAGTGTTGCTGACAGCTTGAGCTCAATAACACATTTTTTAAGCTTTTAACGTGTTGTGCATTAATCCCTCAAGCGCATTCCACATATTATAATATTATTTTGAGTCTTTATTAGAAGTATTGTGAAAATATTGTTATTTACTGGTATTTGTTTCCCTTAAACAGAAAAAACAGTGAGCAGTCTGTTTATTGAGGACCAGGATTTGAATTCAAGCGCTAGTTTGAGGCATCCTTTACCATCGGATGTAAAAAGGAAGTGTGTTGTTAATCGGACTGAAAGAGTGTGAGGTTTTGCTGAAACACAGATCTGGCTTAAATCCACAAGACAGCGTTTAGCAAAGCTGGACACAACGTAATCATGATAAAAGTGTGATATTTAACCAGCGCTGATAACGTCACGCTTCTGCAAACATATGGCGAGCTCCACAAAGCTTCTCACATTCACCACAGCAATCCATCAGAGTTAGACTGGGACGCTACACGGCTATCATAAAGAAAATCTACAAGGACACTCTGACATTTTCAGCCCGTTACTCCTGCGCTTTTGCCACTCCAAAAAGGTACGATCGAAGGGAAAAGTGGCAAATGCACAAGAGATGAATTAATAAAGGTTATTTCTTGAAGTAATTAGATCTCGGAGCTGTGCTTTAGCCGAGGAGAGCTTTAGCTGCTCAGTTCCGGCTGAAATGAGATTTAGTGTAGCCTTCAGATGTTTGGTGATAAATATTAAGCATGAATTCATTAAAAGGTTTTCGGCGCAGCAGGATGAAGCAGGATTTGTTCACCCCCTGAGAGGCGAGCGGTTTTGTTGTTTGCCGTCAGAAGTAACCTGTCGACTCCTCACATAAACACTTGAAACCGCGCCACACAATCACCTTTAAACTTCTGTCATCCGCTCAAGCTCTCCGCAGTCACAGAGAAGATGGATTTATCGTCCCGGCGTAAACAATCTAAGCTCATGCATGAAACAGACTTGCAGAAATAAAGTTTATTTCTCTCAGAAAACATCTAAAACCAATAAATGACTTTATGAATAAAACGTTCCTCAAAGGCTCAAGCTGCTTCTCTACGACATCTTTACATTCTGCTGCTTTTCAATCATTCGGACGTTCTCCGGATCCGATGCTAGCACTGTTAGCTTAGCATAGATCAATGAACCCAATCAGACCAGTAGCATTTCAGTTCAAATAGCTTCAGTATGTTTTCAGATTTAAAACGTTGCTCTTTTAGAGTCACAACGTGTAAGATCATTAATATTTATCACGCTCAGATCCTGGTGGGCTCTGCTCAGTTTAGCTCCAGCCTTCACTTTAAAAGCTACGGGTCCATGTCTGTCAAAGCAGGGGAGGAAATAAACTGCTACACAAGACACACCTCTCCCCCTTCAGGAGACGAGAGGGAAACCAAGAGAAGGCTGAACTAGAGTGAAACCAGCTTTCACTCACTGGCATTAAAAATTATTATAATGCTTTAATAAAAAGCAGTAATTCATCGTCCCGCTCCAGGAAGTTTATCAATGACCGTCCAGATACAGATTCTATGATAATTCTCAGAAAGGAAACCGTTCGGTGTATTCCTTATGGAAACTTTACATTCTGTGGAAATTTCCATTAAAACGGCAATGGAGAATAGACTCACCGTCCACTTTATTAGGTACAAGCATCCAATTGCTTGTTAAATCAATGCATTTCAGAACTAGGAATTAAGAGGATTTCTGTGCCTTTGGATATGACGTTGTTGTTGCTGCCGGACAGGCTGGTCTGAGTATTCCAGAAACTGCTGATCTTTCTCGCACTACCATCTCTAGAGTTTACAGAGAATGGTCAGAAAAAGAGGAAATAGCCAGTGTGTAACTCAAATAACTTCTCGGACAACACGTCAAAATTTGAGGTGGAGGGCTCCAGCAGCCAAAGACCACACCGGGTGCCCCTCCTGCATCTAAGAACAGGAAACTGAGGCCCACAATAGAAGATTGGGAAAACGTTACAGCCGGAATTTGGAGTCAAACACAAAAAAAGCATGAAGCCATCCTGCCTAATATCAACGGTTCAGGCTCTTGGTGTAACGAAGGATCCAACCTTGTACAACTAAGGTGTACCTAATAAAGTGTCCGTATAATGTAGTTCATAACAATAGGCATAAAAATTCAAATTGTTTTGAAAGTTTTGTTCTTAATGAACGACTCATTACTAGTGAGCAGGAAATTGTGCCCAGATTTTGTTTGCAGCATAAAAAAACAGATGAGAAGTTTTAAAAGTTTTTTTTGAACCTATAACTATTAATCATATTTGGGTGTACAACCATGCAAATTAATTATTGCAATTAACCGCCACTTATATGCTCCTGTGGTATTTCAGTTGTGATTAAATGGCACTTAACGCCGTGAGGGGTTTCAGGATGTTTATTACCAGTGAAAAACACAGTATTTCAAAATATTAAACTTCCCAGTACAAGTCACAGTGTTAAAGCGACAGTACAGGCGTATCTGACATATCTGAATTAAAATAATAAATGTTTATTCAGATCACAGTGTTCACACCGGGGCGGTGAAAGGAAAGGAAGTTTTTAATGCTAAACGTGTTTTCAGAGATCTGCAACATTCTCATGCTTCTGCGGCGCACCGTGAAGGGAACGTTTGGTCAGATATCTTCATCCACAGATAACCAGTTCATTCAGCACACGTCGTCACCCTTGCAAACACACTCTTGAAGCCCCACACAGACTCCCTAAACACGCTGGAAAAATTACCCAGTTATCCACTCCTGACAGCCCAGTAACAACAGGCCTGGCTCACATCGATCGCCCGCTCCACTGACTCTCTCTCTCTCTCTCTCTATTTCCCATCACTCAGCAATTAAAAGCAGGAGACCTGAGCGTGCATTCGTTAGTGCTCCACGAGCCCTGTTTACCTTTGCCAATTATCAATCAGCAAAGACAAGATTGCATGTCCTCTAGCTGGCAGAGCAAACACAGAGTGGAGTTCATATCATAGACTTCCTCCATCCGTCTCCCATAATCCCCGGCTCGATTGGCTCTGCCCCCTGTAATTACACCGGGAGATTGATATTTGCCTTCATGCCTGAATGAACGAACAGCTTCAGACAGACTCGAAGAGTTGGCTCATGACGGCAAAACCATGCAGGAGACGTTCCCAACGGAGATATTTATCCCCTCGCTGATTGATAAAAGCAGTTTGGTGAATAATCACCAAAACACGGTCGATTCACTGCTACTACTCAAAATAATGAGCGCTCGACCGATCTTTAACCGACCAATGTCTCAATGAGCTACGAGAATGCATTCATCTGATTGGTTCAGTCGTGTCACATGACCCCAGCGTTTGACTTCAAGAGTCATGACAAAAAGTCCAAAGCACAAAAACCAGTCACATGACAGGAGCTTAACCAATCAGGAGAGAGACAGACTCACAGAGAGAAAGAGTCAAAGAGATAAAAGGACACAGAGAAAAAAAGACAGAAAAAGAGACATAAGTGAGAGAGCAAGATAGACAGAGCGAGAGAGACAGACAGAGCAAAGGAGACAGAGAGAAAGAAGGAAAGAAAAGCAAGTTAGACAGACAGAGACAGATGGAGAGAGAGAGAGAGAGACAGAGAGAGAGACAGAGAGAGAAAGAGAGACAGACAGAGAGAGTGAGAGACAGCGAGAGTGAGAGAGAGAGAGAAAGAGATAGAGAGAGAGAGAGTGAGAGAAAGAGACAGAGAGAGAGAGAGTGAGAGAAAGAGACAGAGAGAGAGACAGAGACAGACAGGTGTTTCTAGTGTTTATTTTGGGGTGTTTGAATGTGTTCAAATAACTCACAGAGAGTTAAAAGCAATCAGAGTTAGCTGTGGCTCTGCGCCAGTGTTATTGTACAGAGTTGATTGAACGGTGTTAAATTAAGAGACACAATTACACTCCACCCACTCGGTTCCTTTGTTCTTGTTTGGCGCCGTGTATGTTTGGCCGCATGCGTGTGTGGTGTGCGTGTGAAGGTGTTCAGCAGGTTTGTGTGCCGTGCTACCGGAGCGTTTGCATGTACACAAGGAGCTGAAAAATGAGAACAGATGCATTTTAAAAATGAGCTTTTCCAGACATTTGATATTCAAACAGCCTGCAATGTTTCTGATGAAAAAGTTTACATCTTCTTTTTCATGCTTTGATTAAAATGCATGGGGAAAAAAACATTAACTTAAAATCCTTAACTTCAGAGAGTTTGGTTCTTGATCGACACATCTCTCAACCTGACTCTTTCCCAGCAAAATAAACCCCAGCTTGTTCAGAATTCCCCACCTGGATCACCAGAACCCCTCGCTCCTTCCCTAAAGAGGTGCTAATTCACCACAAAATGCTCTCTTGAACTTTGCGCCTCTGCAAACAGCAGCTCTGTGGAATAATGTCCTTTACAACGACCTCCGCAAGCTCTCCTTCCTCCTCATTCGTTTCCTTATCTTGTTTTATTGGAGGTTTGTTGCATCCTTTTATCTTTTGTTTTAAGGAGAGCGTGAATTTCCTGAAAGCTTCCATGTTATATTATCGATGTTAAGACTGGTTTGGATCCGTGGATCTCAACTGACCGTGTCCAGAACAAAGAGTGACATTGAAGCTTCACGTAACCCAAAGCAGCAGGTGATGCACCGCTAGAACCATCATCAGTTCTCGAATCTTCAAGAACAGCTTCATTTGCTCTTTTGGAAGAGGAGTCTGGATTGAGACGTGACCGCCGTTGTTCTCCTTCAGCCGTGCCGAACCCGAGCGTCCTCCAGAGCAAACGAGAAGAGTGAAAAGCTTCATTTTCTAAACGAGAGCTCCCCAGACAGCGCTCTGCTTGGAGTAGCAATTAATGCATTTTCTCGCTCAGTGGCTTGTCAAACACATTAATCTCTGGGAAGAGTGAAGCCGGCGAGTGTTTGAGGAGACGAAGGTGATGGGGAACACAATACGGCCAAGACGGTTTGGTCTGTCAAACAAGCCGCGTTTAATTTGAATGATGTGCACTTCGACCGCACCGCCGTCAAGCCATTTAACCGGCGAGCGGCGTCAGACTCAAATTAGCCCTGAACCACGGAGATCTCTCTGCAATTAAATGAACACAAGGCATCTGAGGCTGCAGCTAGCGCCGTAATGAGCCGTTATTAATGAGGAATAAACCTCAACGTCTACTTATTAAGACACTTGTTAGAGTTCGCTCTCTGAGTTTCTTCCACTTGCTCTGGTGAACAATACCGGCATGGTTCGATCAAGCGCTCCATCTGGCATCGCAGGAAGTTTTACCAGAGTCAAGCTGCGCTGGTAAAGGGCTTCTTGGAAGTTATCAACCCAAGAACCAAACCGTAGCCGATACTGCGGATTGTTTCAGATGCTTTTCATGTCACAAGGAAACCGTACGAACAATACGACATCATACGTGAAGAGCCATCACCAGCAAACACCAAACTAGCCAATATTTTCTAGGGATTTAACAACGCATCGTGACACAACAATAAAACATGACTTTACTTTTCAACTTGGTGTCATTTTTTTGGGCACCATTCATTGGCTTTGTTGTCGTCTCTAGTTATTTTAAAATTTGTTTTTAGTAATTTCTCTGTTTTATTTCTTTAGATAGATTTTACATCCTGTGTGTTATAATGTTGTTTTTACTGTGAAGCACTTTGTTCAGATCTACTGTGTTAAAGTGCTACATAAATAAAGCTGACGTGACTTGACTCAGCTGTTTAGCATTTTAAAACCCATAAATTGGATGAAATGTTGTTTAGTGCTTGCATAAAAAAGGACTATTATGCCATTTCAAATGCATTGAACCCCTCCAGACAAGCACTGAGCTTTTTAGAAACTTTAGAATGCAACATTTATAAATAATTGTCATTTTCTGTTTCAATAAAAAATGCGTAGTTTCTTCCTGTCTCACGCGCTTCATGTGAATAAACGTAATAAATCGGCTGAGCATAAAACATCCACATTATATCATTAAAAATCTCAGTATGCTGCTAACAGATGTAAAAGAATGGTCAAACGATGCAAACGATTATATTTTTCAAATACACACTAAAAACTGATTTGCTTCAAACAGGCATTTTCCAGCTCAGACTTTCTCATACCTGATTGGTTAGTAGGAGGGGCTAAGGAGGTAAGATCACAGTGTTTGAGCTCCCTGAAGACGAATATAAGAGTCTAGAAGTTTGCACGAATGACTTGTGGGTAAATATAACTCCATGCAAGAATTTGTTGAGGAAAAGCCCTAAAACATGCTTGAAACCTCAGAAAAAGCTTTTTATCAAAATGACGGGAATTTAAAGCCAGGGATGTTGCACTGACAGATGGGAAATGTCATCTTTGCTGCACTTCGCTTGAGTAGATGTCATAATGTACAACACATGCTTTGTTTCCATCAACACAGAGCTGCAGTTAACATCTCGGCCTTAATTAAAAATGCACACAGTGAAAAAATTGTGTATATATTTCCACAGCGTTTCCCTGCGCAGCATCTCGGAGGCAGCAGATCTTCTCTTTTTGAGTGACCCGTCTCTTTAATTAGTTTAACCAGCGGGTCTCACACCGTCGAGCAACAGGTTTAACAAAGCAGCACAAACAGCTTTAACGACCCTCCATATTGCTCTCGGTGTTATTCCTTCTGGGAAAAGCACCCGTCATCATGTGCCTTCTGTGAGCAGCGTAATGAGCGGTGCGTCCGGCAGCTAATGAGTAGCTTACACCCGGAGTAGCCAGAACCCCACCGAGTGATTGAGAGCGATGGTCAGCTTCCATGCGGAGCTTCACATTTTTAGCTTGAATCAAACTTTACAAAAGACTGAACTTTCTTCTGTAACACTGTGCTTCTAAAGCTCGATCAATAATCACAGAGTCAATAATTGCTTTAGCAATAAATCAATAACAATTTCCATCAATGTTCCCTCCAGGGAAGCAAAAATATAATAACTTAACAACACAAAAATAGATAAATACATGTCTTATACACAATTTAACGAAAAACAAATAAAACAAAAGGGTAATGCATATGCATCAAACAAAATAAATAATTAAATTATTTAGGAACATAATCAAGAAGTAAATTCAAAATTAAAAAGAATCATGACAAATAAATGATTTGTCACAAATCATAATAAAGCAATTACAGTAGTAAAAACAAAAATACTGATGCATTATAAAAGCAAATAAAAACTTTAATAAAAAAATTTACAAGAAAAGGAGATAAACAATCAATAAAATGCAAATAAATAA
Organism: Danionella cerebrum; assembly: GCA_007224835.1. Lineage (NCBI taxonomy): Eukaryota > Metazoa > Chordata > Actinopteri > Cypriniformes > Danionidae > Danionella > Danionella cerebrum. Next base: position 11,840 of record SRMA01027189.1, on the reverse strand, counting down.
AAGTAAATATTGTTAAATATGTGTGTTTGGATAATAATAATAACAATAGTATTTTCTTGAAACAGAAAGCTTGAAAGTTGTACTTGAGGAAAAAGTACAAAAACCAAACTGCAAAACGACTATCGAGGAGAATATCTGTAGTTAAAAACCAGAAGCATTTCCTCTCACACTCATCACCTCTCCTTTCCTCACTGTCAGGTCGACGATTCACACACCCTGACTCTCCGTGATAGCTCATAGCCTTCTTGGATAGCAGCATCTGGTCTTTGTTTCTTCAAGGTTCCAGCATCTCTCCATCACCACCACTACTCTCCTGCTACTCATCTCAACTCCTGTCTTCCTCCTCCTTAAGGGACACAATACTTCTGTATATGAATGTGTAAATAAACCTGTGGATAGTTCTTGGAAGTTCTCTTCTCTGTCCTCAAGTGCACCGTGACACAGACACTTAAACACAAATACAATTTACTCTTGCCGTTCGAAACCTGGAAAAGCTTAGTTTCTCCTCATAACACAATTATTTTCAATCAAATCCAGGAGGAAAGGAACAGCAGAACAATTCAGATCATCAAGACCCAGTAGAGCATCACAGACATCAAAGTTCAGCATCTGGTACCAGAGGCTCAATAGTAGCTTTATTAAGCAGCAAAAGAAACTAAATCTGCACTTTAATCGCTTCATTTTGCCTCAGTCACAGACAGGAAGTGCATTCGTGATTTCTCAAAAGCATGCACAGTTCAATCAGGATCATTTTTAGAAGTGTACTTCAGAACTCTATTGAAGTAAAAGTACACGTTATATATAAAAATACAGCAGTAAAAGTCGAAATAAATATAAATAATGAAGTAAAGTACACAGTAGTCCATAAAACTCTGAAGTTCAGAAACAAAGTATTATTACTCCATTAAGTTAATATATGTTTTTTTTTTTATTATTATTATTAAAGTATTTTCTAATGCTGTGCTCATTAAACCAAAGCCTGGGGACGTTCCCGACACCGTCGATCTCACACAAAGCTGCTCCTCGTGCTCATGAGTTAATCACAAGAAAACGAGCAGGAGAAGCAGAGATGTGCATTTCCAGAAGCTTTGCAGAGCTTGCTAAGATGCTAGCGTCTGGGAAGGTCGAGCGCACACAAACAGAGGAATAATCAGCGTTACTCAGGCCATTACAGCCATAAATAGGATAATGACAGGGATGGCTGAAAGTCAGAGCCGCGGGAGGATTGATCTGAGAGAAACCAGACTCTTGCTTCGTGTTCCAGCCCCGTGGAACAGAGCAGGGAGTTAATGTGAAAGGTGCTGCTCCCTGCAGTGATTTATTGTTTGTTATGACTTCACCGGGGAGATGCATTAATAACCTGGAAGCCGAGAAATATACGCTGATATAAATACATACAGGAGTGAATATATAGAACTGCTCGCGAGCACATGGAACAAATGAGCTCATCGTGTTCACCGTTAGATACCGGCGAAAACAAACAGCGTGTTTCTGTCACTGCGGTGGAGCCTCATGTTAAACCGAGCATTCGGAGCAAGAAAAATGGATTGGAACCAATAAACATCAACGTGTCACGTCTGCTCCAATCACTTAGACCTGAACACCTTCAATATATGGAAAGTATTTGGATTCCCCAAAACTTTTCCCTCTTTGTTATGTTTCAGGCCATTACTGAAATCATTTAAGTTAATTTTTCCTCATTATTGTACACACAGCACCCCACACTGACGGAAAAACACAGATTTGTTCACATTTCTGCAGAAAAACCACAGATCCACAGTTTTCAGAGCCTTTGGTCAGGACTCGGTAGAAGTGAGTGTTTGAAGAGTGTTTTTAAGAAGTTTCTCATACCTCTATTTGGGATCCACCTTCAGATCCTCTCCGGTTCTGACAGGGCGATGGTGAACGCTTTGGGTTCTTCTCCACCTCTCTCACCGAAGCTCCTCTACCATGATAGCTCAGTCTGGCTGCACGGCCAGCTCTAGGGAGGGCTTCCATCATCCCAAACATTATTCTGGAGGCCTCTGTTCTCTTAGGAACCTCACATGCAGCCTTACGGCAAATCTGTCTCTGGAATGTTTTATATAAATGGGTGTTTGGCTTTCCTAATCAAGTTCAATCAGTGTAATCAAACACAGCTGGACTCAGATGAAGATGTAGAACCATCTCAAGGATGATCACAAGAAATGCAAGTTGAATATATGCGCTTCACAGCAAAGATCTGAATACTGAGAACCGAGTGATATTTCTGTTTGGGGTGCTATGTGTACAATACGAGAAAAAAATTAGTTTAACAAATGGCTGCAATATAACAAAGAGGGAAAAATTTGAATTATTTCTGTACCAGCTGTATTTCGCAAAGTAAAAGCATCGCAATCCCACAAAAATCCAGTTCTTTGATTCACTTTAACAGATGCATTTCATCATTTGAAAAGATCATTTGAATCTTTATTTGTATGCAGCTTCTGCTGCTCTGAAGTCAAAACCTCCTGAAACAAAGTAAAGAGTTGAAAAACAGATCATTACCTTCAGCTTTAAATCTCCTGAGCCAAGAACGAGAGCAAAGCAATAAAGCTTTCCTCGACACGACGGAGATTTACACGCGTGAATCGACGGCCAACATTCATTAGTTACCTTCAGAACCCTTCCACGTATACATCCCGCTCACTTTCAGCGTAATCGTTCTCCGCTTTTAAACTCACAGTTAATGTAGAACCTCCTCTGACGAATGCTGCTCTTAAAAGAAATTACATTTGGCCCTGAATTCCAGCGCCGTCATGACAAATGTGGAGGGGTGTAATGAGGTCTTACTGCCCTACAGGAAACTAACCGGATCAAACCCACATTTCACGATGCGTTATTCAAAGCAGAAACACACACCGATTGTTTCATTCAAGCAAAAGAGTCATGCATTATCTGACAACGGTAAGGACTAGAACTTTGTAGGAACCCCAGCGTCCGGTGCTCAGAGGATCATGGATTCGATATTTTCACCAAGATTAGAGCACATCACCACAATATTACAGTGCACCTCTTTGTAGTTGATCCATGGCTAAGCTCCACCCCCTCTCAGAATAAAACGAAGACCCCACATCACTAATGGTATTTGCGATAGCCGGTTCTGAATGGGATTCCGATACGGGTTCTCTTTTGCGCTGCACAAAAACATTGCGGAACAGTGACCCGCTGCAGGCTGCCTTAGATATCAGGAAACTTTGATCCAGTTTTTATTAATTTGCAAATAAGTTACGTAACTTAAACAGGGGACTGTGGAAACCCTGGATGCGTTTTCCAGACGGCAGTCCAAACATAAAAAAATTCACAAATGCAGAGGTTCAGGATCTGAACACAACCAGGCACTGCAGGTTACAATATAAGTTTAAAAATGTTTAAAGTTCTGCAAAATAAATCCATTGTCACTCCTCTTGCAAATCTTTTGCTTTACCTAAATGAATGTGTTTGCATGCATGCGAGTGATCCTCAAAAACTTGTGACAGACACAAACAGAAGAACCTTCCTGTGGAAGTGCATCCACTCAAGTAAACATTAACAATTTTTTTGTCCCCACAATGTTTTCATGAATGATAGTATTAGCTACTTTAATAATAAAAAAATACATAAAAACTATGTTTTTAACAGGTTATTTCTGCCGTTAACGTTTGAATCTCTCTTTTGAGACGAGCTTCTAGTGGTCAGTCGGTAAACTGCAGCTTGAGTCACTTCTGCTTTAGCTTCATGGCTGGGAGCGGCAGGTTGTACAGGACCCAGTAGCCAATTAGCATTAGCATGCATTTCCCCCTTCTGTTAGGTTAAATTACCCATGAAGTAAACGACAGCTACCGATCGGCACAGTGTCCCCATTGCTGATGGAAAAATGGCATTATTTACATCTCAATGGAAAAACCTGTAAGAGACTGAACCCTCAACTCTATGTATATAAAGCTCTATTTCAGTAGCCGTTGATGGTAATTATACTTTCTACAAAGTGCATGGAAATTAAATGCACCCACAGGACTCATGCAGCCTTTTGGACGAGCTTTTGAAGCACTGATGCATCGAGTACAATAGAGGAAAAAAACATTTCCTAAGTCGAGTTCAAAAAGAGACAACTCTCCGCACAGACCGGGTTAGACGGAGTTATAAACTCCCAGCGTTATGTTCCTCATCTGTCCCTGAAGAGTGCCACCACAAACTCTTGTCACAACCTCAGGATTGTGGGGCATGACCTCCGGTCCTTCGGCCCTCACATGTGCTCCCCTCAAGCCCTGTGTGATTGTGCTGCTTCAGGTGTCTCTGGCTCCCAGCAGCCCAGGTTGAAACATGAATAATGGATGTGGCATGGAGCCGGAGCCCCCGGGGAGCAGCGTGAGCAGCATTAGCGATGGCCTATTAACAGCCTCTGATAGAGCTGGCCCACACCGCAGGAAACACCATTAGCTCACTAGGCTGAAATTGCACACTAAGACAGAACATCTCACATATTCAGACTAAGCTCTGAGTTGAGAGTGAGGAGAATGAAACCAGAGGAAGTGAATCTTCAGGAGCTTTAGGAAAACAATGTTCAGTCTGATAGGTTCGTATTAACCACTGGCTGCGATTTGCTGAAAGTGTCTGTGCTTCTTTGTCTTTGGTCAACTCTACAGGTGATGGCACTGGAGATCTAGATGAAGACATCGAGGCACTGATGGATTTGGTTTTGTAGTCTTTTGTAGTCAGACAGAACAAAGAATTGAAATGAATGGAGGGACAGACAATGATCTAGGGATGGAGGGAGGCAAGGACACAAATACTAAAGGGTGCAGAGAGGAATGGACAGGTATGTGAGTACGGAAGGAGGGACGAAAGAGACGAAAGGGATGAAGGAGTGGACACAAAAAAACTGAAGGGGGGAGTGGAGGGATGGAAACACAGTGAAACGGAAAGCCAAGACAAACACAAAGATGGTGAGAGATATAGAGGAATGGACAAAGAATGAAGGGTGGAGGGGGTGATGAAGGTACGGAGGTATAAAAGGGAGAAGTAGGCAAGGGTGCATAGAGGTAAGAGTGGTGGGAGGGATGGACAGGAAAACCAAAAAGGGAAGGGACAAACATAAGGATCAAAAGGAGTGATCAAGACTCAAGAGGGTGCAGGGTGGGATGGACGGATGGACAAACACTAATGGCTGGTCAGATGGATACAAGGACTGAAGGGGGAACAAAGGGTCTGATAAAAAAAAAATAGAGCTCAACATACACCATCATCATCATCATCAAAAAGTGAATAGAGAGAGAGAGAGAGAGATGCAAGGAGAGAAGGTGCAGAAACTGAAAGATTGATGGAGGGATTTTCAGATGAACAAGGGATGTTTGAATGAATGTGGATGAAGGGATGTCAAAAACACTGAAGAGTGAAGGAGTGGACAGTTGGGTAGACATTAGTGTGGATAGACGGATAGACTTGAACACTCTGAGGAGCTCATGGGGAAAACAAGGCAGATGTTGGTGAAGGCTGGATGGAGCGACTGGAGGTTGTACAGAGGGAGCATTTAACAAATCAACGTCTGATATCACGAGGATTGGAGGATGACAGAGAGGTTGGATGGATGGACATTCAGGCGATTGGACAAAAGTTGTGTATTCTTGCAGCAGAGGGACTTCCACTCGGTTGTTTTCGGTACAAAGCTTCGATACGGATGCAGCGCTCCCACGCAGACTAGCATCACATAGAGTCTGTGTAGAACATCACAAGAGAGGCTCAGTGTGCACTTGTTAGCAGCTCCTCTGTGTGTCTCTCCCTCACAGAAGAGGCAGACAGCAACATATTCTCGTTTAGCATGCAGCGAGCGAGGGAGTGCTGGAGGAAAGAGGACGGCTGCGGGTTTAACATGGCAGTGCTCCCAGACTTTCACTCCTCCTCCAGAGCTCTCCGATTATTTGTTCAGTCTCAGCTGAGGATTTCACTACAAATAATTACACTTTGAAACATGCTCGCACAAAATGAAACATGCTGCTGCTGCTGCTTGTGACTGACAAAAGAGGATGAGGCTTTACAAATATGTCAAACAGAGGAGTTTTATCTGTTTTGGCAGGATGTGTGACGGATGCTAATGTTTACCAGATAAACAAACTGTGCTTCGGCGTGTCTGTCTGCCTCTGGGGTTTATTTCCACAAACCTTGGGGGAGAGGAACTCAAAGGAGAATGCTCTAGCGTCTAACTACATCCCAAAAAGTTAATCTGCAGAATACTTCAGTAAAGGTTTGGTCTCCTTCATTCTCCAGATCCAACTCGGCTTCGCTCTCCGAAACCAACCGCGTTGTGTAATCTGGATTTTCAACATCTCCTGAACCAACCATACTCCATCACCTGCCCCAGATATACTTTTAGAAACAGGATGTGTTTCCTATAGTAAGATGGCAGCAAAGTTACTTTTTATTTGTTTCTTCATTTCATGTGATCTGTACAACTACCAGCATGTCAATAACTCGAGGGAGGCTTCAAGAAATCGTTTTCCTCAAGCATTTCCTACGAGAGGAGCTTCATTCTGTTCAATTTTTCCATTCCCAGAGCTCCTGCTTGAGTATTTCTCATTTCATTCTGGTTTTATTGATGCGCCGGGCTAGTTTATTAGCAGGATTGTGTTAGATCCACTCTTAAGGCCGAGCGATATCCCCTCGTCTTTCTTTCTTTTGCTCTCCGCTTTATGAAGGAATACAATCTCCTGAAATATATGAAGCTAGTGTCCAACACACTTCAGAAAAGCTGCTCAGACTGAAGCGAAGCTGCAATTATGCTGAAAATGTTAATATAGAACATTTCCAATAACCACCAGCAGTCTCATTCACGTATTGAGACGATTTTAACTTTGACCTCTTACCAGTTAGAAATAATTCCTCTAAACTTCAGAGTAGCAGAGAATGGATTCATTAATTAATGTATTTATCGTTTGGGTGAGATCTCTCCTTGAACACAAACAAAGCCTTGTGTGCTCACACTAGTGATCGCTTCTCCAATGCCCCCGAGGTTTATAATCTACTGCGTTCAGATTCCCACTCTCACAGCCGTACATAAGCACATATATCCACAGTATGACCCAGTTTACTGCAACATCTGTTTTTGAGGAAGTCCATAAAAACAATTGAAACAGGGATTTGTTTTCGCTAACACAAAGACAGGGAGCTCATGTACGAGTTCAGACCGGCTGCAGTGAAGCATGATCACCAGGGTCATGCACATATTGTTTTGGTCATATTTTATGTTTTGCGTATATTTGAAAAATCCCCGTTAAAGATAAATGAGGCAATGGATAAAAAAAGACTAAACTACTAGTAAATGAGGCTGAAGAGAGAGGCAGGGAAGGATGGCTACGAAGCCAAGGAAGATGGATCAAAAACGAAGGTGTAGGAGGTAACAATGACTAAATGATGAGTGAAAACTCAAAAGAGACAACTATATGATACGATTGTGTTCTTTTATAAGAAAGTACAAGACCTAAACAAGTGACGTTTGAAAAATAAGTTTGGGAGGAGTTTTCAGGGCCCGCCACAGCTCATTAACACTCTCCTGTCCAATGCTAATCGACAAGAGAACCTGTGCGTCGCCCAAGCTATCCCTCCTTCTGGGGTTGCCATGGACCTCAATCCAGGAGAGCTTGCCAGTCATGACGGTCACCTAGATTGTTTGAGATGATGAACTCGTGAGTACGGTGAAGATTAGAAAGTGATGTGTGTCAAAAAAGATATAATGCAAAAGAGATGACCGATAACCCCAAGGAAAGAGAAGAGCTAGAATAAGAAGTCAGGAAAGACAACTTACAAGATAACTTAGAAGACACTGAGGACGAGAGATGAGGAGAACAAGGAGGTTCAAAGCAAAGAAGACCTAGAAGGAAATCAAGATGGCTGAGATAACTTCAAGGAAGGAGAAGGCAAGGCTTGGCATGCTTTTGCGTAACTTTGTGCTGTGAGTTTAAAGCTTCTATGAGATTCTCAGTTTGAGTTACAGTTTTATAAAATTTGAGGATGAGGATGAAGATGAGAAAGGAGCTATAGTTACGGAGGGTGACAACAAAGTCAAGTTCAACGACAGAGGCCTCTTCTCTCGTGTTCTTACAAGACTTAAAGAAAATAAAGCATGGACTCTACTCTTTACAAACCAATGGTCCCTGAGTTTGAGCAGAAGAGCTGAGTGAGAGGAGTTTTCTGCTCCATGCATCCATGCGTGACTCCTCGTGTGTGTAATGACTGGTTTATCAGCAGGTAACACACACCTCCTGAAGTAAATCACTCAGCGTAAACAAAGCTCGTCCAGGCCACGACACTCAAGCTTGTAAGATAATGGCGTAATTAAAGCCAGAGCTCTTATCTTCACACTGAGAATAATCGTATTTAAATATGCGGCGACTGAACCAATTACTGAGGCTCATCCGTGTCCCTCTCAAATGGCGCTCTCGGTTCCAGAAGGAATCATTCGGGCTGATTGTGGTTGCTGAAAGGGAAATTGATAGATGTGTGAGATTTCATTTCATCTGGTTCTGAGGTGAGCGAGAGGTGACTGGGAAATTAATGTACAGTAGTGTGTGTGTGGGGGGGGGGGGGTGACTGCCCTTGTTTAAGACATTTGGAAAGTGTAACGGAATCGTTTGCTGCTGATTTACGAAGGCTTTAAGTAATATTTTTGGTGTGAATTATCTGTTTAATAAAGATGCTAGAAGAACTGGGGCAGTTTGGTTCAGGAGGATGGTCCCATCACCGGGGTATTAACTTATAAAGCCCATTAGAGCAGCGAAGCAACAGAGAAAACGCATGGAAAGCCCCGCGGCCCGCAGCACACACTGTAATCCCTCAGCGATCCACATGATTGGATCAAATCCAACTGTATCAGCAGATTAAACAACGGTTCACACAAAACAGATGACAAATCTGTCATCATTTCTCTCCCGACGCTCGCTCCAAACCCTCCGCTGTCAAGTCTTCATCTTGATTTGGAGGTTGAACAAACCTTTGGTAAAATATGAGTGTTTACATCTGTTTCTAGAGATAAGAGTTATCTTGATTTATCGTCAAGTTTATAAGTTTGATTCCCAGTGCTCACAGCAAAAAGAAGTGCACCCCACTCATTTTCCTTCCAGAATCCAGAAACATTTTCTACGAGAAACTCAAAACACTCCCCAAGTTATCGACTACCACATTCTAATGAAAGGCGTTCACTCCCAGGAGAGTTTGAGAGGAGTCCAGCACACAGGGGACTAGAAAAGGCATTACTTAAAGAAAAGCACCTCACCTTTCAGGCTGCCAGAAATGGCTCCCCATGGAAGAAAAATGTCACAAAGAAAAATGAAAATCATTTCTTCACACAAAAAGGTGAGGGCTGCAAGTTCAGCAAAGCTTTACATATCGGTCAAAATACTGTAATCATGTCACAGAGACGCCCAGAACATCCAGCGAAGGTAACGGACCGGAGTCTTCTGGAAGTTCACTGCGGTTAGATAAAGCAGTGGAAGCCAAACTGGAGCGTTTCCCGTGAACACGCACACTGCAGAGGAACGGAATGCGATTGGAATCAACCACAAAGGAAGCATCTCCTAAAGCTCATGCACAAAAAAAGCACGTCTAGAATTTGCGCGGGCCATTATGAACTCAACAAGGTGAAATAAAGATTTTGTGATCTAAATTTGATTACCAACTTCATGTTATGGAGTTAAGTGATGTTGTTAGACGTGTTTCGGGAGTAGCACCTGCAGGAAATTAGGGATGGGCGGTCCTCCCCATCGTCCTTGTCAGACCTCCCCTTTATAAGCAGTCAGTCTGATCTGTTTCTCTTACGACAGCAAAAACCTCTTCACCACGTCATTCTCCGTGCATGCATGTGCATTTGGGGGGAGGAGGGGTCCTTCAGGATTCCATCTCTCCTTCAGACAGAGTTTTTCACACCAATACCGTTTGTGCAACCAGGGCTTAGTTGATGCACTCGTGAAATAAGCGTTCATCAAAACTCATTCGGAAATTGTATTTTGTTCGTCGAGCTACTGATTTAATTCCTACTTTTTATTTAAGGAGGGTGTTCTCATTATGCTGAGCACCAGTGTGCACCTGGTCCAGAAAGCTGAGAGAAGCAACAGAATAAATCTGTTTCATTTGTTGTTTTTCACTTTGCCTGTATTTTTAGGTTGCAGTTGGTTTGGCCTCTCTTGGCCACCGTACTCCCCTCTTGATCAGAAAAAGATCCAGCACAGATCTCTTCTCTACCGCAGAGAAGGTTAAGCCGAGAAGGAGAGCAGCGTAATGAGTCACAATCCAAAGCCTGTGAGAAGCTGGAGAATGCCCTGAAGTGTGCATCCTGCCTCCGAGGGAACACTGTGTAAAACTCACTCCAATCGTTAACAAGTTTCTACTGTTTATCTCACAAACGTTTCCGCAGTGAAAACGCTTTTCTTTTGCTAAACAGATAAACGAACAGTGAGGAGTGTGAGTGCTTTGAGTAAAATGTTCCTTTGTGGCTCAACCATCTCTTTAAAGCTCAGACGCGTCGTCCTTATTTCATAACTTATTCACAAGCAGAGCATAGACTTTACTCTTTATAGAAGCAGCTCTGATGGAGAAACACATGCTCGCTCTCACAAAACGCTTCATTAAAGTTCCCCGGGGCTCCGCAGGAATCTCCACATTACACTTCCTGCCAAAAACCGCCTCGGTGCAACAAAACACTGGGAACGGAACTTTAATTAAACACCTCACTCTTTCTGTTTGACTTATATTACATATTTCTGGAGTGAAACTGTTCTGTTCTAGAATTGTTAAGAAGAAACTAAATGCCCACCGAAGCTGAAAATGTTTGTAATAAAAGAATGAACAATATCCCTGCTGCAGCGCGAGGAACCGTGTTCTTTTTACCATTGATTAATGTTTTTAGAGTTTCTTTCGTTTCAAGAACTGCCAGATCATCTTGAGTTCTTCTGTGGTCGATGTCTCTTCAAACATAAACTTCCTTCTGTTTATGCTTCTATTAACTGATATTAAACCATTTCTATTTGAGGTCAATCTTCGTTTAATATCATCAATATCTGTATGATTCTATGGGTCAAGCGTAATCTCGCCAGCCGCCATCTTTAACTCCACGAATTGAATCCCAAAAACAAGTCACGGCAGTCTCCAAGTGAAGGATCAGCTGCTGGTTTTTAAATAAATGCTGTTGAAGTGAACGGAACATAAACCAGACCAGAGAACAGAAACCCCTTCAGGACTCAAATCTGTTGAATAACTGAAGCAGCAATTTCATTTCTACACAAGCCGTCGCATTGTTGCGCTTTCAACATGCTGATAACTTCCTCGTGTGGAGTAATCGAGCACAATGCAAACATGCACCGGCTTAATGCCACGCGGGAGCATCCTCTGAAAGAGCTTTTGTGATGCAAGCGTCCATGCGCTCTCATAATGCACTTCATAACTGCATGCAGATGCATGACACAATGCGATCGCTGCTCATTTACATAACAACCCAAGTGCGGACACGCTGCTTTCGACAGCAGTGTAGCTTGGGAAGAGAGCGTCTACGGCCCTCTACCTGCAGATTTCACAATGCAGTGTTTGATCAGAAGTCGATGAAGAACTTATGTGCTGAACATTCGTGGATCTTCTGTTGAGATCATCAGAAGCACCATAGAGCATCCGGAGCAGCTGCATTGGTTTGGGAAGTACAGCAGATCTCGACGTCAGCTGAGAATCAGAATCAGGGCAGGGGGGTACTCCAGGGCAACAACACAAATGACAAATGAAGGTGTTGAACACAAGGAAATATTTTACATTTAAATGCAAATGTAAAAAATGAAGTGTTCCTTGTGTTAGACTCTCTCCCTCCCTCC
>SRMA01027188.1:65966-77338 GCA_007224835.1 Danionella cerebrum | reverse complement strand
CTTCTCCTCCTAGCCCGTTCGAGCTACAGCCACGAAACGTTCCACGGTCATCCAAGCTGTTCCCACTCGAGTTGCTATGTCTTTTCGGACCGATTTGACCAGCGGTTTCCGTAAAAATTGCGAATTTCGGCCCAAAAATCGCCCAAGTCATTCCCTATGGGAGCCCTAGAGTGGTGATGTCATCGCTCACTCTAACTTTGAACAAGCTCAGTCTTGTTGCTACTTGCACTGTTTTCTCAACTAAAAATTAACCTTTACACACACATTTTATATCTCAATGGTAGAGATTTTTGTCCTCTTTCAGTTGGTGCTGTTTTCATTTTTAAAAAACACACGTTTTTTACTCCAGGTGGCCTAAACCACAACGAGTGCACATAATTGCTCCATTCACCTCCATTCAAAATTCTGGTGGATTCTGTTTAAAATCTCAATCGCAGGCTATTTTTAACTCGCCATAAATCATTCAAACTTTATCACAGCTTTACAAAATTTACACCATTCTCTTCCTTAAAATCTTGGGATTCTAACAGTAAAAGAAATATTTCAATACCTCTGTTCATTCTTTCGTAATGTTTATTTGTTTGAGGGTATGGATTTCTCTAAAATGAGCAGTTACACAGGATCAAATGAAGGCTATTTGTAGCTCGCCATAATTTTTTTATTTCTAATCACACCTTCACAAAAGTTACAGCATTCTCTTCGTTAGGGTCTTCTGCTTCTTACAAAGAAAGAATCATTTCGATATGTCTCACGGTTCTTCTATAATCTTTATTTGTTTGAGGCATGGAAATCGGATTTTCTCCAGCAGATTTGCCATCGTTTGAAAATCTGACGGTTGAATTTCCAGCTGCAGCTGACTCGTTTGAAAATCTGGCAGTTGATAACTCCAGGTGCAAGCTGATTTCAAATAAGTAGGTCAAAGGTGTCTCATTGACTTTCAATGGCCCATTAAAATGAATGGAGCATGAACCCCATAGATCCTAATGTAAAAGAGCTTCTGTAATTGATTGACACTGGAAAGTCATACAAGCATTAAGGAAGCAAATTACTTTTCCAGCCCATCATTGCTTGTGAATGAACATAAATTAATTAAGCCACACCCACTTTTTGACATAACTTTCAATGTCAAATATCTTCTAAACGGAACACAGTAGAGACATGGGGGTTGCTTTATATTGATCTAAATGGAAAGTAGATTACAACATGATGTCACTAACTCCTCCATAGCAACCAAATTGTTTACCATAGCAACTATAGTGCCACATCTCTATCTTAGCTTATAAAAATGCTAGAGACTTGGGGGCTGGTAAGCTTCACCCATACTGACAGCTGAAACATTATATTATGTTAATGACACCTCCATGGCAACCAGACTGGTTACCATGGCAACCAATATGGCATGTCTCTATCTAAGCTTAGGAAAATCATAGAGAGATGGGGGTTGCTGTATTTTACCCGTATAGATATGGGGGGGGAGCAATATATTAGGTCAGCGACCCCTCCATAGCAACCAAACTGGTTACCATAGCAACCAATATGGCACAGCTCTATCTCAGCTTTGGAAAGTCATAGAGACATGGGGGTTGATGTATTGACATGGGGAACAATGTGTTAGGTCACTGCCCCCTCCATAGCAACCAGACTGGTTACCATAGCAACCAATTTAGCATGTACCTATCTCAGCTCAGGAAAATCATAGAGACATGGGGGTTGCTGTAATTTACTCGTATTCATATGGGGAACAATATATTAGGTCAGCGACCCTCCATAGCAACCACACTGTTACCATAGCAACCAATATGGCGTATCTCTATCTCAGCTTACGAAAGTCCTAGAGACATGGGGGTTGGTGTATTTTACTCGTGTTGACATGGGGAACAATATGTTAGGTCACTGACCCCTCCATAGCAACCAGACTTGTTACCATAGCAACCAATTTTGCATGTACCTATCTCAGCCTATGAGAATCATAGAGACATGAGGGTTGGATTATGTTATTGTTGCGGAATTGACAACATTTAAAAAAAAAAGGTATTAGCGGTACCAACGCAAGCCAACATCGAAGTTTGCGTGCAAACTTTAAAATCTAGTTATTATTCTTCTCTTTTCCTACGTCAAAATTTTGCAACGCTTCTCCTCCTAGCCCGTTCGAGCTACAGCCACGAAACTTTCCACACACCTCAAAGCTGTTCTGTAGATTTATGCTATGTCTTTTCGGACCGATTTGACCAGTGGTTTCCGTAAAAATCGCGAATTTCGGCCCAAAAATCACCCAAGTCATTCCCTATGGGAGCCCTAGAGTGGTGATGTCATCGCCCACTCTAACTTTGAGCAAGCTCAGTTTTGTTGATACTTGCACTGTTTTCTCAACTAAAAATTAACCTTTACACACACATTTTATGCCTAAATGGTAGAGATTTTTGTCCTCTTTCAGTTGGTGCTGTTTTCATTTTTAAAAAACACACGGTTTTTACGCCAGGTGGCCTAAACCACAACGAGTGCACATAATTACTCCATTCACCTCCATTCAAAAATTCTGGTGGATTCTGTTTAAAATCTCAATCGTAGGCTATTTGTAACTCGCCATAAATCATTCAAACTTTATCACAGCTTCACAAAACTTACACCATTCTCTTCCTTAAAATCTTGTGATTCTAACAGTAAAGGAAATATTTTAATGTGTCTTGTCCTTCTTTAGTAATCCTTATTTGTTTGGAGGTATGGATTTCTCAGAAATGAGCAGTTGCACAGAATCAAATGAAGGCTTTTTCTAGCTCGCCATAATTTTTTTATTTCTAATCAAGCCTTCACAAAATTTACAGCATTCTCTTCGTTAGGGTCTTCTGCTTCTGACAAAAAAAGAATCATTTGGATATGTCTTACGGTTCTTCTATAATCTTTATTTGTTTGAGGCATGAAAATCGGATTTTCTCCAGCAGATTTGCCATCATTTCAAAATCTTATACAGTTTCAACAGCTGGCCCTTTGCAGCAGCTGCACTTGATTACTAATAAGTAGGTCAAAGGTGTCTCTTAGACTTTCAATGGCCCATTGAAATGAATGGAGCATGAATCCCATAGATCCTAATGTAAAAGAGCTTCTGTAATTGATTGACACTGGAAAGTCATGCTAGAAATAAAGAAGCAAATCACTTATCCAGCCAATCATTCCTTGTGATTTAACATAAAATAATTAAGCCACACCCGCTTTTTTACAAAACTATCGATGTCAAATATCTTCTGAACGGAACACAGTAGAGACATGGGGGTTGCTTTAAATTATTCTAAATGGAAAGTAGATTACAACATGATGTCACTGACACCTCCATAGCAACCAGACTGGTTACCATAGCAACCAATATGGCATGTCTCTATCTCAGCTTAGGAAAATCATAGAGAGATGGGGATTGCTGTATTTTACCCGTATAGATATGGGGGGCAATATATTAGGTCAGCGACCCCTCCATAGCAACCACACTGTTACCATAGCAACCAATATGGCGTATCTCTATCTCAGCTTACGAAAGTCATAGAGATATGGGGGTTGGTGTATTTTACTCGTGTTGACATGGGGAACAATATGTTAGGTCACTGACCCCTCCATAGCAACCAGACTGGTTACCATAGCAACCAATATGGCATGTCTCTATCTCAGCTTAGGAAAATCATAGAGAGATGGGGTTTGCTGTATTTTACCCGTATAGATATGGGGAGCAATATATTAGGTCAGCGACCCCTCCATAGCAACCAAACTGGTTACCAAAGCAACCAATATGGCGCAGCTCTATCTCAGCTTTGGAAAGTCATAGAGACATGGGGTTGATGTATTGACATGGGGAACAATGTGTTAGGTCACTGACCCCTCCATAGCAACCAGACTGGTTAACATAGCAACCAATTTTGCATGTACCTATCTCAGCTCAGGAAAATCATAGAGACATGGGGGTTGCTGTAATTTCCTCGCATTCATATGGGGAACAATATATTAGGTCAGCGACCCCTCCATAGCAACCACACTGTTACCATAGCAACCACTATGGCGCAGCTCTATCTCAGCTTACGAAAGTCTTAGAGACATGGGGGTTGGTGTATTTTACTCGTGTTGACATGAGGAACAATATGTTAGGTCACTTACCCTCCATAGCAACCAGACTGGTTACCATAGCAACCAATTTTGCATGTACCTATCTCAGCTTATGAGAATGATAGAGACATGGGGGTTGGATTATGTTATTGTTGCGGAACCGACAACATTTTAAAAAATAGGTATTAACGGCACCAACGCAAGCCAACATCGAAGTTTGCGTGCAAACTTTAAAATCTAGTTATTCTTCTCTTTTCTTCTTCCAAAAATTCTTAACACTACTCCTCCTAGCCCGTTCGAGCTACAGCCACGAAACTTTCCACGGTCGCCCAAGCTGTTCCCACTCGAGTTGCTATATCTCATCGGACCGATTCGACCAGCGGTTTCCGTAAAAATCGCGAATTTCGGCCCAAAAATCGCTCAAGTCATTCCCTATGGGGGACCTAGAGTGGTGATGTCATCGCCCACTCTAACTTCGAGCAAGCTCAGTCTTGTTGCTACTTGCACTGTTTTCTCAACTAAAAATTAACCTTTACACACATTTTATACCTAAATGGTAGAGATTTTTGTCCTCTTTCAGTTGGTGCTGTTTTCATTTTTAAAAAACACACGGTTTTTACGCCAGGTGGCCTAAACCACAACGAGTTCACATAATTGCTCCATTCACCTCCATTCAAAAATTCTGGTGGATTCTGTTTAAAATCTCAATCGTAGGCTATTTGTAACTCGCCATAAATCATTCAAACTTTATCACAGCTTCACAAAATTTACACCATTCTCTTCCTTAAAATCTTGTGATTCTCACAGTGAAGGAAATATTTTAATGTGTCGTATCCTTCTTTCGTAATCCTTATTTGTTTGGAGGTATCGAAATCTCAGAAATGAGCAGTTGCACAGAATCAAATGAAGGCTATTTTTAGCTCGCCATAATTTTTTTATTTCTAATCACACCTTCACAAAATTTACAGCATTCTCTGTGTTAGGGTCTTCTGCTTCTGACAAAGAAAGAATCATTTCGATATGTCTTACGGTTCTTCTATAATCTTTATTTGTTTGAGGTATGGAAATCGGATTTTCTCCAGCAGATTTGCCATCAAAATCTGACAGTTGAATTTCCAGCTGCAGCTGACTCGTTTGAAAATCTGACAGTTGATAACTCCAGGTGCAGCTCATTTCAAATAAGTAGGTCAAATGTGTCTCATTGACTTTCAATGGCCCATTGAAATGAATGGAGCATGAACCCCATAGATCCTATTGTAAAAGAGCTTCTGTAATTGATTGACACTGGAAAGTCATACGAGCATTAAGGAAGCAAATTACTTATCCAGCCCATCATTGCTTGTGAATTAACATAAATTAATTAAGCCACACCCACTTTTTGACATAACTTTCAATGTCAAATATCTTCTAAACGGAACACAGTAGAGACATGGGGGTTGCTTTATATTAGTCTAAATGGAAAGTAGATTACAACATGATGTCACTAACTCCTCCATAGCAACCAAATTGTTTACCATAGCAACTATATTGCCACATCTCTATCATAGCTTAGGAAAATGCTAGAGACTTGGGGGATGGTAAGCTTCACCCATACTGACAGCTGAAACATTATATTATGTTAATGACACCTCCATAGCAACCAGACTGGTTACCATAGCAACCAATATGGCATGTCTTTATCTCAGCCTAGGAAAATCATAGAGAGATGGGGGTTGCTGTATTTTACCCGTATAGATATGGGGAGCAATGTATTAGGTCAGCCACCCCTCCATAGCAACCAAACTGGTTACCATAGCAACCAATATGGCGCAGCTCTATCTCAGCTTTGGAAAGTCAAAGAGACATGGGGGTTGATGTATTGACATGGTGAACAATGTGTTAGGTCACTGACCCCTCCATAGCAACCAGACTGGTTACCATAGCAACCAATTTTGCATGTACCTATCTCAGCTCAGGAAAATCATAGAGACATGGGGTTGCTGTAATTTACTCGTATTCATATGGGGAACAATATATTAGGTCAGCGACCCCTCCATAGCAACCACACTGTTACCATAGCAACCAATATGGCGTATCTCTATCTCAGCTTACGAAAGTCATAGAGACATGGGGGTTGGTGTATTTTACTCGTGTTGACATGGGGAACAATATGTTAGGTCACTGACCCCTCCCTAGCAACCAGACTTGTTACCATAGCAACCAATTTTGCATGTACCTATCTCAGCCTATGAGAATCATAGAGACATGAGGGTTGGATTATGTTATTGTTGCGGAATTGACAACATTTTAAAAAAAAAAAGGTATTAACGGCACCAACGCAAGCCAACATCGAAGTTTGCGTGCAAACTTTAAAATCTAGTTCTTCTTATTCTTCTTCTTCTGACAAAAATTCTACCGTCAACTCCTCCTAGCCCGTTTGAGCTACAGCCACGAAACTTTCCACACACCTCAAAGCTGTTCTGTATATTTATGCTATATCTTTTCGGACCGATTTGACCAGCGGTTTCCGTAAAAATCACGAATTTCGGGCCAAAAATCGCCAAAGTCATTCCCTATGGGAGCCCTAGAGTGGTGATGTCATCGCTCACTCTAACTTTGAGCAAGCTCAGCCTTGTTGATACTTGCAATGTTTTCTCAACTAAAAATTAACCTTTACACACACATTTTATATCTAAATGGTAGAGATTTTTGTCCTCTTTCAGTTGGTGCTGTTTTCATTTTTAAAAAACACACGGTTTTACTCCAGGTGGCCTAAACCACAAGGAGTGCACTTAATTGCTCCATTCACCTCCATTCAAAAATTCTGGTGGACTCTGTTTAAAATCTCAGTCGCAGGCTATTTTTAACTCGCCATAAATCATTCACACTTTATCACAGCTTCACAAAATTTACACTATTCTCTTCCTTAAAATCTTGGGATTCTAACAGTAAAAGAAATATTTCAATACCTCTGTTCATTCTTTCAGAATGTTTATTTGTTTGAGGGTATGGATTTCTCTAAAATGAGCAGTTGCACAGAATCAAATGAAGGTTATTTGTAGCTCGCCATCATTTTTTTATTTCTAATCACACCTTCACAAAAATTACAGCATTCTCTTCGTTAGGGTCTTCTGCTTCTGACAAAGAAAGAATCATTTCTTTATGTCTTACGGTTCTTCTATAATCTTTATTTGTTTGAGGCATGGAAATCGGATTTTCTCCAGCAGATTTGCCATCGTTTGAAAATCTGACAGTTGAGTCAGCTGACTCGTTTGAAAATCTGGCAGTTGATAACTCCAGGTGCAAGCTGATTTCAAATAAGTAGGTCAAAGGTGTCTCATTGACTTTCAATGGCCCATTGAAATGAATGGAGCATGAATCCCATAGATCCTATTATGAAAGAGCTTCTGTAATTGATTGACACTGGAAAGTCATACGAGCATTAAGAAAGCAAATCACTTATCCAGCCAATCATTGCTTGTGAATTAACATAAATTCATTAAGCCACACCCACTTTTGACATAACTTTTAATGTCAAATATCTTCTAAACGGAACACAGTAGAGACATGGGGGTTGCTTTGTATTAATCTAAATGGAAAGTAGAATACAACATGATGTCACTGACTCCTCCATAGCAACCAAATTGTTTACCATAGCAACTAAATTGCCATATCTCTTTCCTAGCTTAGGAAAATGCTAGAGACTTGGGGGTTGGTAAGCTTCACCCATAGTGACAGCTGCAACATTATATTATGTCAATGACACCTCCATAGCAACCAGACTGGTTACCATAGCAACCAATATGGCATGTCTATCTCAGCTTAGGAAAATCATAGAGAGATGGGGGTTGCTGTATTTTACCCGTATAGATGTGGGGAGCAATATATTAGGTCAGCGACCCCTCCATAGCAACCAAACTGGTTACCATAGCAACCAATATGGTGTATCTATCTCAGCTTACGAAAGTCATAGAGACATGGGGGTTGGTGTATTTTACTCGTGTTGACATGGGGAACAATATGTTAGGTCACTGACCCCTCCATAACAACCAGACTGGTTACCATATCAACCAATTTTGCATGTACCTATCTCAGCTTATGAGAATCATAGAGACATGAGAGTTGGATTATGTTATTGTTGCGGAATTGACAACATTTAAAAAAAAAAGTATTAACGGTACCAACGCAAGCCAACATCGAAGTTTGCGTGCAAACTTTAAAATCTAGTTTTAGTTTGTTATTTTAGTTTTTTATTTTGGGAGGCACCCCGGGGGGGAGACTCTGTCTCCTAACTGGTAACCCTCCGAAGACTAGGAAGGTTGTATTTAGTGTTGTGGATAGGTAGTTAGGTCCGGAGTGTTGTTTTCTTTATTCCTAATTATTATAAAACATTTTATTTACTAAATGGCAACGTTGTTTAACCTCTTAAGCCCGAGAGTCCCCGGTACCGGGGACTTGCCCCCTTGTGCGTTACATTTTCACTCATAGCTCACGAACCCTGAGAATAACCCCCACACATTAAATACTGTTGTGTTCAGCGGAAACTCCTCTAAAAACGTATCTAATTCAATTTCATATCCATTAACCACAGCTGGATCGCCATGCAAATAAACAACAACATAGCCGGATTATAATTCATGACCACGTTTTTGTTTATGTGCGATATGTATCTACAATATAAACGGAAACACCAAAACCATGGCATCAAATGAAAGCTAACAACCAGCAGAATCCAGCGATATGCAACTCATTTACATTGCATGAAGTATTTCAGAGCAGGGAGCGAAAGTTCCACGAAAAAACGCCAGCGAAAACCAAGCAAGCATGTAAATCTTGTCTTACCTTTGCCGTTTTTTTCAACAAAACGTTATTTCCATAGCGATAAAAGTCCGTTTGTTGTTATGTCCGGTCGATAGCTTCGCGGAAACTCCATTTTGGATTTTTTCTGTTGCTCCCGTGCTCTCATTACGTCACCAAATATGGAATGACTCCCCGTGGGTAAGAGGTGGTCTCCCCACGCTGCGCGTCGTGTGATTCGTCGGCGATCCCGTCAGTCTCAAAATGGTTGATCTCATTGGCTTCCATAGAATCAGAGCTTTCCAGCGATATATAGAGCTCCCGGATTGGACAGATGGTCGGGGGGTAGGGACACGCAGAAGCTCGAACGTAGAAAGCGTTTGTGAATGAAAAGGTGCGTTCGACTTCATGCGGCGCTGCGCAGACCGATCGGTCGGCTGACTTGAAGTAGTGCATGCCGGTTAGAAATTCTGTCCGACTTGAACCGGCGCTGACGTCACGTGACGTTCACGTGTGGCATCAAAGTAAAGCGAGAGCGTTTCGATAACAGCCGGCTTGCTCAGCCAGAGCAGCGTTTTAGGAGCGACTGCGCCAGGATATGATGACGTCACAGCTTCTCATGATTGGCTACATTCACCACATGACGATGATCACGTGTGTTTCGTGCTTCAATCCATACAATTGCATAACAAATCAATTTGCATGCCATTTCGTAAATAGTTTACGATCTTTTGACTGCATTACATTTTTTCCTTTAAATTATTGTTATTGGATTTGTGCATAAGTTTATTATTGTCCTTTTTTCATACAGACCACCTATAGTATTCAGCTGCATATTTGAGTAATATTTTTTTATGGAATAATTAAAATGTCAGTAATTTAATGTAATGTGGTTTTAATGTGGTACATTAAATGTAATCCAGTTCATCTGCGACAAAGTAGGCAAACGCCATGTTTCAGGAAGCAACGAGATCTCAAACGTGTCCGACTTGACGGCTCCGTTTTCAGCTCCTCCCCGGCTACTTTCGGCTAATCTCGACGATCGGTCTGCGCAGCGCTGCATGGGCTCGAACGCACCTAAAGGTTCTCAAAAGCGCAGCAAGATGGGGTAAATGAGCTTCCACCCCTCTTTTACAGCGTTTCTTTAGGAGTTTTTTTGCTGAAATCATGTCCCGTAGGCAAGAAAAGAAGACTATGAACGTAGCTGAAGCTTTGGACAAGATTTTTTCCATATTTCAATTATTGTGCCAAATTGTGCCAAACTGTGCCAACATGGATTACGCCTGAACTTTGTTCAATCAAAACCTGTACAGAATATTAGTTTCTTGTAGTATGGACACCAAACTTGCTACAGATGTCCTTGACATGTAGTGGTTACAATTGATTGTGTTTATTTGCTTCGTTATAAGTAAAATAAGGAGATATTGGGGGAAACGTGTGTTTTTTTTTTTAGGCGGAGTTCATTTTTTGGCCATTCCAACATCAATTACTCTTACCCAGTGTTCTTGACTGTCAAATTAACTCATCCACACCACTCCCCAAGAACCTATCTTCATTTTGATACCAAGATTTGCAGTTTAGGCCTTGTAAAAGCTGAGAAATGCCTTAAAAAGTAAAAGTATAGGATTTTCGGAAAATAGGCCTCAGGGCTTAAGAGGTTAATCGCCTTTAAGAAAATGTATACTTCTGCTACTTAACTTTTGAATCTTACCAAATCTTGCGAAGGATTTTTTGAGGATTTATGATTAATTGATGTATTACTCAATTTGTTGCTGTGTTTTTTTATATTCGATTTGACATGATTAGCTTTAAGGTTTAACTTCGTTGTGTGAAGAGAGGGATTAAATTTTTGATATTATTTACTATACATGTGTGGCCTCTTTTAGAGGCCAAGAGAGGGATCTGTGGTACTATTCAATAATTAAAATATGCTTTTGTTGTGGTATTATTCAGTAATATGCTTTTGTGAAAGAGATTGCCTGAGCAAGCCTCGTGGGACGCCATGTGATTTTTGTGTCGTTTGCTGTAGTCATGGGATATCCTGCCACATGGTGTCATATGATTTTGGTATCATGGGTTTGAGACAGAAATTCTCTTGTTCTTTGGAAATTCCCTGTTTTCAGTAAATGTATAAAACAGTCGCTCTGGATCCTTAAGTCAGAAGATCCCAGGAGATTCTCCAACGCGTTGTTTTTTGGTGCTTTCGGTTTCTCTCTTGTTAAACCTGTTAATAAACTCTGGTCTTCCGGCATCTGTCTCCTAAAATCATTTTGAACACGCATTGGACCCTCAAAAGTCCAACACTAGCTAAAAAGAAGTGGGACATAGAAAGGACTGAAGAAAGTAGACAGGACTACAAGGAAGCGCAGCGCAGAGTGAAGAGGGAGGTGGCAAAGGCCAAACAGAAAGCATATGATGAGTTGTATGCCATGTTAGACACGAGGGAAGGCGAGAAGGAATTGTATAGATTAGCCAGACAGAGAGACAGAGATGGGAAGGATGTGCAACAGATA
>SRMA01027188.1:9323-57867 GCA_007224835.1 Danionella cerebrum | reverse complement strand
AACCTCTGGATCCTCCAAAGCCGCAGGCAGCATGTGGATGAAATGTGCGCAAACGCATTTTTTAAACACATCTGAGAACAATGGAAAAACCAGCTGAAGACAAGTCTATAAAGAATATCAGTCATGCAGACTTTGTGTTAATGGCAACAGCTCAACATTTCTCTTCATTGGACAACTTGCAGAAGGGGAGAGCGCGAACGCAGTCCCCCACTACCAGAAATTATGCAATCGAGATTCCCACATTTGGGGAATTCGCAGAGGTCAACCAAACCTTCAGTGCAATGGTTAGGCCTCACCCTGGGTGAACTTTTTTTTTTTTTTTTTATTTATTAACAAAAACCAAAACATTTCCACAACAATACAAAAAACATCCTTCAAAAACCACTTCAAAATTAATACATATACAAAAATAGGAAAAACTTTAAGAAGACATGAAAGTATTCAGAACAAATTAAAGGCAGATTACAAAGAAAAAAAACATTGTAATGGAAAATGTTAATACATGATAGAGTCATACTTCAAGGGATGTCATAACACTCATTTGTTTACATTTAAAACAAAATAAGGACAGATACAAATCAACCTACCCCAACTCTTTCCAGCCCACCCCACAAGGCTCTGGTCTCTTCTTCCCTATAACATTTTCTATACCCCTCCACCTCTTCTTTTATTCTCCTCAGCAGGAGGAGAAAGAGATTGCCAGAACTGTCCGGGTTCCTTCTCAGGGCTCTTGTTCTCCTTTCCCACAAGACCCTTTTTCCCTCCGACACTACCACTGTCACTACTCTTCTCCTTTTTTTTGTCAAGTTTCTCAGGCCTTCCCCATACAAAACCAGATCTCTGGTTATAATAGGCCCTTTCCAACCTTCCCACCATTTGGCTACCAATCCCCACAGAATTCTTGCACCCCCACAAGACCAGAAGGCATGTTCTATTGTCTCCTCGTTTCCACATCCTACTGGACATTGCGGTGTCCCACCTTCTCCGTGCCTATACAACCTTTCTCTTACTGGTAATCTTCCCAAAACGGTTAACCAGTTGAGGTCCTTGCATGCACTGGGCAAATATGGTGGCTGTAAGACATCCCAGTTTCCTCTTATTTGCATTAATGTTGCTTCATCATGTTTTATAAATTCATCCCTCATCCTTGTGTATAACTTTCTTTGATCTAGGATCAAAGAGTCTTCCAACACCCACTTATTCCCGACCACTAAGTCTGCTACCTTCCTATAATATCCAGGTCTATCTACTGACCATGGCATTGTTCCTCTCCAACTACTCAGAGACCTAAAAGCAAAACCCAACCAAAAACGTGCCAGAATTCCCACTTTGTGATTTTTTTCCATTATTGTCATTTTGGCAGCCCAGGAATAAAAAATCGCGTCCATTTTTGAAAAGAGTCTGAACACACCTCTTCCACCCTCCTCTATTGGCTTGTACATTTGTGTTCTAGTTACCCTTTCTATTTCCCTTTCCATAAAAAGGTAAATATAGCTCTTTCAATTTTCTTTCCAAATAGATACGGAACTGGGAAAATATATGCCAAGAAATTTAGACTTGGGTATATGTCTGCTTTTACTACCACTCCTCTTCCCCACAAGGACAGTTTTCTCTTCTCCCATTTCTCTAGTTTCCCTTTTATCTCACCTAGCTTCCTTTCCCAGTTTTTACTTCCCCCCCCTTCCCTGAAGAACTGTACTCCTAAAATCTTTAGGCCATCTTCAATAATTTTATAATTTACACCTTCAATTACACTATTTTCCCATTTTCCAAAAAACATAACAAGCGATTTGGCATTATTAACTTTAGCTCCGGATGCCTTTTCATACTTTCTTAAAATTCTATCAACTGCTGCAAATTCTGTTCCCTTAGTTAAAAACAGGGAAGTGTCATCTGCATACGCAGTTACCTTTAGACTCATCCCACCACTTCCTGGCAATGCTAGTCCTTTTAGATCTGGGGCAGTCCTCAGCATTGAAAGCAGTGGTTCCAGACTCAACACGTACAAAAGTGGCGACAGAGGACATCCCTGTCTCACTCCTCTCTTTTGGTTCACTTTTTCTGTGAAGTAACCATTTACTTCAATTCGGCTATATGCACCTCTGTACAACACATTGACCCACCTCTCAAAACCTTGTCCTAGCCCCATCTTTTTCAGGACCGCCCTTAAAAAATTGTGGTTAACCCGGTCGAAAGCCTTTTCCTGGTCCAAATTAACTATAGAGAGAGGTATTTTCCTCTGTTCAACCCAACTTAAAATATCTCTAACTAAACAAAGGTTCATGGCGATCGACCTACCCACCACCCCACATGTCTGATCCGGTCTGATCATGGAGCCCATTACTCTCCTTAATCTACCAGTCAACACTTTTGCCAACACCTTATAATCGCAATTCAACAAGGTTATTGGCCTCCAATTCCTTAAGTCCTCTTTCATTCCTTTTTTAAATAAAAGGGTCACAAGACCTGCCCTCATAGTTTCTGTTAAAAGGCCGTCTCTGAAGCATTCCCTATAGACTTCTGCTAAGTATCTTTCAATGGTCCCTAAAAATTTTTTATAAAAGTCTACCGGCAGCCCATCGCTTCCTGGGGCTTTGCCCTTTTTTAGCTCTTTCACTGCTTCTCTGATCTCCTTTATAGTGATTTCACTTTGTAGAGTCTCAATCTCCTCTCCCTTTAGAGATTCCTCCAAAGTCCCAATGACCTCATTTGCAATCTCTTCATCAACCTCCTCCTCCCCAAATAAGTTTTCATAAAACACTTTAACTAAATGTAGCATTTCTTTGTTAGAGGTAACATTGCCATCTTCTCCTATCAACACTTCAATCCTCCTTCTTTTTCTTCGTTTCCTGTTATTAGAAAAGAAAAAACTAGTTGGCTTTTCATCGTCAATTCTTGCTTGCAGTCTAGCATCTTCCATTAGTAACTTCCCTTCAGAGAAAAAATGGTCTTTTAAGTTTTTTTGTAGAGTCACAGCCCTATCCCATCCTTCCCTTGTTCCCAAACTTCCATCTCCCCACAACTCTTGGAGCTCTCTAGACCACTCCTTTACATTACCCTTTTTAATTTGTGCCAATTTTCTTCCCCAGCATCTGCAAAAAAGGCCAATTCTGACTTTGACCTCTTCCCACCATTGGCCCCAGGATTGATACAAATTTCTGAGATTCTCCCAACTGGTCAATAAGAGGTTCAAGACTTTACAGAACAGTTCATTATCTAAAAAATTCACATTAAGTCTCCAAGCTCCCCTCCCTCTTCTTTCTCCCACCCCATCTATTTCCATTTTGACCATACTGTGGTCAGTACACCACATAGGAGAAAGTCTGTAAACTAGTGGTTTAAGATTTTCTGAAATGAAAAAATAGTCTAAACGCGCAGCCTCTCCTCTGCTGTTCCACCATGTAAAGGCAGGGCCAACCACCCTCATTTCCCTGCATACATCTTTTAATTTAAATTTATTAACTAAGGAAGCCAAGGCTGATCCCGAGGCATTTTCTAAGGAGACATTAAAATCCCCACCCAAAATAATACACTTATTTGTAAAGAAAAAAGCCTCCAGGCCTTCTAAAAACCCTCCCCTCTCCCTTGCTTGGCATGGAGCATACACATTGATCAGTCTCAAAGCCATGTCTTTCCACCATGCATCCACAACCAGCACCCTCCCCGGGAATATGACTGCTGCTGACTCGATAACAAAGTCCCAGGAACCGAATAAAATTCCAACTCCGTCAGCATTCACATTCCCCACCCCCCACCTGGAGGGACCTTTCTCCCAACCCTCTGAAAAAATACAAACGTCATTTTCATCCTTTAAATGACATTCCTGTAAGAAACAGAAATCAAAGTCGATTTTTTCCATGGATAAATAAAAAGCTTTCCTTTTTAAAGGACTTCTCATACCTCTAACGTTCAGGGTGGCAGCTTTAAGTATACCCATAAGTAAAAGTAAAAGGGAAAAAAAACACTTCAAAGCAACACATTGAGAAGAGGCATAACGCACAAAAAATCAAATTGTAATATCTGATCATCAAACTATTACTTTACAACTCCTTTTGCTTTTTCAGTTCCTTTCTCATCATTCCTCTTGTTATCATTACTCTGATCATGTCCTTTAATTTTCCCCATCATTTCTAAAGCGTTCTCATTTTTATTTTTTCCAATAGCATTGTTTCCAAAACCCATAACTGGTGTTGATACATCCAAAGATGAATCATTCAAAACGGTAACACAGGTCTCCTTCTGCTGTTTCTTTGGAGGGGCCTTTAGCACCAGTCCCTCATCCCTCCTCCTCTTCTGTAGACTGTTTGCCTCCACCATTTCTGTATCGGACCCCATAGTATCCAATGCCGAAGGTGAGTTGTCACTTTCAGTTCTCTCTCGTTGTTCTTCATTTTGGTAAATACCGCTTAGAATTTCAGTCATCTCAGACCATAACTGGGATGGATTACTAGGTCCCCCTTCCCCCACTGCGGATTCATCATTGCCACTAGAATTTTCTGAGACACCCGATGGGCCTGCCTTTTCCACTTCCCCCAAATCCATCAGCAAGGCTTCAAAACCCTGCTCCTCACGAAAAAGACTCGCAAAAGTTCTTTGTCTGTTAGGACATTGCTTGTATAAATGGTTGAAATCTCCGCACAGACTGCAGGCTTTTTGATTAGGGCAGGTGTTTGTCATATGCTCGGTAGCACCACAACTTCTACAAGTTTTGCCTTTGCACTCAGCCTTCACATGGCCTTTCTCTCCGCATCTCCTGCAATACACAGGCTGTCCAGGATAGAATAAATATCCACGATTTGCCCCAATAAAAAAAGAACCAGGCGGATGAATTAAACCACCTTGGGTGCCCGACTCAGCTTTAAGCTTAGCTGTGAATTTCCTCTTCCCATTCCAAATGCCAAATTTGTCCATCAGTTTTTCACCCCCTTTAACATTCTCACAGTAACGGGAAAGAAAGGTTAAAATGTCTCTTTCCTCCACATAAGGGTTATACATATGAACTGTTATTTGGACAACATCTTGAATGAATGCAGGTATCGCATACATGCCTGTTAGTAGCTGGTGATTGCTCTGCTTTCTCCAACTCTCAAAAAAGTCCACACAATCTTTCATCTGGGCAAAGGTAACATCCATAAATCCAGCAGCCGAAAAATCTTGCAGACAAAAGATTGACGATGCAGAAACATTGAAAAGCCCCTTCAGGATGTCCATAACAAAGAACTCTCTAGTAAACTTCTTCTTCTCCAATGCTGTTGCTTTCTCTTCCAAAGACACTCGAACAGTATTCCGTAACCGCACCATCATGGTCGGTCGATTGGGTTGATTAATAGTCTGCTCCATCCGGCATCCTCCAGGAGGCGCGTAACCGAGGGCACACAGACTCAATCCTTACTCTACTTGGTTTCAGAGAAACACACCACCTGCTTGATCATGGTTTCTCCCCTGCCAGGTAAGTATGAAGCATTAAGCAGCAACATAGGTTGAGAACTAAAAGGTGCAAATTGCTCATTGATGGTGTATTATGTCATTAGACTCTAGCGATAATCAAAGACAACTGAGGTCATGTGAGCTTAAACCAAATTGGTAGCCTTAAGCCAAACCAGTAGGAAGCCTGCAAAATTCCTTTGCCCTGTGGCTTTATGTCTCCGTGGAGAAAATCTTGGTAGGCATGGACACCCCGACTCTCAAACTTAGACTCCGCAGCTGGACAGGCCCGAAAATTTAAACACTAGAAAAAGCACCCATCCTACTGGCACATCCCGTAAGTGTACACTGGAGGAAAAACAAATCACTGGCATCCATGCTAAAATGTCCAGGCTTCAGAAATTACCCCCAAATTTTAACAGACATCTGGGATGAGCGGGAGTCTGCAACTGAACTATGCTCTCGCCCAAGCCGTATGAATGCCCTGAAAGCAAACAATTGCTCCATATAAGTGTTCCACACCAAAATTTATTAGACATAGAAAAATAAAGAAAGGAAGTAGCTACCCAACCAACATGGGCAAAACAAAATCAAGAGGGAAAGATGTCTCCACCCCACCGTAACCATCCAACAGCGCAAATTGTGGGCATCTTTGTGACTACTAGTCCTTTCAGACAACACCAAGTCTATCCATTTGAGGTGTGCATATTTAGAACAGAACTGGTGTCATTTTCATTAATAGTCAGAGCGACCACAAAGCCACAGATTTGAAAAAAAAAACAGGGATGCACAAAATGAGCAAGCCTCTGCAATAAGAAAGCTTAATGATTTGAGTAATGCCCCACACCACTACAGTTGCACCCATAATCAAAAAGGTCCATCAGGCCCACACGTTTACACAACCTCTGGATCCTCCAAAGCCGCAGGCAGCATGTGGATGAAATGTGCGCAAA
Source organism: Danionella cerebrum (assembly GCA_007224835.1). Lineage (NCBI taxonomy): Eukaryota > Metazoa > Chordata > Actinopteri > Cypriniformes > Danionidae > Danionella > Danionella cerebrum. The sequence goes on along the minus strand of SRMA01027188.1, from coordinate 51,490 downwards.
CGCATTTCTTAAACACATCTGAGAACAATGGAAAGACCAGCTGAAGACAAGTCTATAAAGAATATCAGTCATGCAGACTTTGTGTTAATGGCAACAGCTCAACATTTCTCTTCATTGGACAACTTGCATAAGGGGAGAGCGCGAACGCAGTCCCCCACTACCAGAAATTATGCAGTCGAGATTCCCACATTTGGGGAATTCGCAGAGGTCAACCAAACCTTCAGTGCAATGGTTAGGCCTCACCCTGGGTGAACCACCTGCTTGATCATGGTTTCTCCCCTGCCAGGTAAGTATGAAGCATTAAGCAGCAACATAGGTTGAGAACTAAAAGGTGCAAATTGCTCATTGATGGTGTATTATGTCATTAGACTCTAGCGATAATCAAAGACAACTGAGGTCATGTGAGCTTAAACCAAATTGGTAGCCTTAAGCCAAACCAGTAGGAAGCCTGCAAAATTCCTTTGCCCTGTGGCTTTATGTCTCCGTGGAGAAAATCTTGGTAGGCATGGACACCCCGACTCTCAAACTTAGACTCCGCAGCTGGACAGGCCCGAAAATTTAAACACTAGAAAAAGCACCCATCCTACTGGCACATCCCGTAAGTGTACACTGGAGGAAAAACAAATCACTGGCATCCATGCTAAAATGTCCAGGCTTCAGAAATTACCCCCAAATTTTAACGGACATCTGGGATGAGCGGGAGTCTGCAACTGAACTATGCTCTCGCCCAAGCCGTATGAATGCCCTGAAACAAACAATTGCTCCATATAAGTGTTCCACACCAAAATTTATTAGACATAGAAAAATAAAGAAAGGAAGTAGCTACCCAACCAACATGGGCAAAACAAAATCAAGAGGGAAAGATGTCTCCACCCCAACGTAACCATCCAACAGCGCAAATTGTGGGCATCTTTGTGACTACTAGTCCTTTCCGACAACACCAAGTCTATCCATTTTGAGGTGTGCATATTTAGAACAGAACTGGTGTCATTTTCATTAATAGTCAGAGGGACCACAAAGCCACAGATTTGAAAAAAAACAGGGATGCACAAAATGAGCAAGCCTCTGCAATAAGAAAGCTTAATGATTTGAGTAATGCCCCACACCACTACAGTTGCACCCATAATCAAAAAGGTCCATCAGGCCCACACGCTTACACAACCTCTGGATCCTCCAAAGCCGCAGGCAGCATGTGGATGAAATGTGCGCAAACGCATTTCTTAATCACATCTGAGAACAATGGAAAGACCAGCTGAAGACAAGTCTATAAAGAATATCAGTCATGCAGGCTTTGTGTTAATGGCAACAGCTCAACATTTCTCTTCATTGGACAACTTGCATAAGGGGAGAGCGCGAACGCAGTCCCCCACTACCAGAAATTATACAGTCGAGATTCCCACATTTGGGGAATTCGCAGAGGTCAACCAAACCTTCAGTGCAATGGTTAGGCCTCTCCCTTGATGAACTTTTTTTTTTTTTTTTTTTTTTTTTTTTTATTATCAAAAATCTTTGACATACACTTACAAGGCATTTCAAATGTTGTACAGAGAAAAAGCAAAATAATTAGAAAAGTGTCCAAGCAATATGTTTTCCTTTTTTTCTAATACTTAATACAAAATACAAATTATACAATGGAAAATACAGAAAGTACACTTAATAAAAAGACAAATAGAACTGGGTAATATAAATGAAATAATTCAACCCACCCCCTCTCTTTCCAGACCTCCCCACATAGCTATAGTCTCACAATCACCATAACGTTCTCTATAACCCTTGACTTCTTCTGTCACCCTTCTCAGCATGATTGGAAAAAGACTCCCGGACTAATCTGGGCTTTTCCTCAATGCCCTTGTCCTCCTTTCCCATAGAACCCTTTTCCCCTCTGACACCACTACAGTCACCACCCTTCTCTTATCTTTTCCCAAATTCCCCAACCCTTCACCATACAAGACCAAACCTCTTGTTATTATTGGACCTTTCCACCGATCCCACCACTTAACCACCAAACCCCACAGAATTTTTGCCCCCCTGCAGGTCCAAAACACATGCTCTATTGTTTCATCATTTCCACATCCCACCGGGCACTTTGGTGTACACCCTTCCCCATGTCTATACAATCTTTCCCTTACTGGCAACCTACCCAAGGCTGTCAACCAGTTAAGGTCCTTGCACACACCCGGTAAGTACTCTGGTTGAATCAAAACCCAATTCCCAGTGAGTGGAGTGGTTTTCCGATCCTCTTCCTCTATAAGCCGATTACTCATTTTAACATATAATTTTCTTTGTTCAAGAATCAAGGATTCTTCCAACACCCACTTTTTCCCTACTACCAAATCGGAAACTTTTTTATAATACCCTGGTCTGTCTATTGACCATGGCATCGTTCCCCTCCATTGACCTAATTGTCTGAAAACAAAACCTAACCAAAACCGTGCTAAAATTTTTACTTTGTGGTCCTCCTCTTTAACTGCCATTTTTGCAGCCCATGAACAGAAAATGGCATCCATTTTTAGAAAGAAATTAAAACCCCCCCTTCCACCCTTTTCAATGGGTTTGCACATCTGCGTTCTTGCTACCCTTTCCACCTTCCCATTCCACAAAAAGGAAAAAATAGCTCTCTCAATCAATTTCCCGCATAAATAAGGAACAGGGAAGACATAAGCCAGGTAATTCAAACATGGAAATAAATCCGCTTTCACTACCACCCCTCTTCCCCATAGGGACAAACTTCTATTCTTCCATTTCTCTAGCCTTCCTTTAACCTCCCCTAACTTTTTCTGCCAATTCCTAACTTCTCTCCTTTCCCTAAAAAATTGCACACCTAATATCTTTAACCCATCTTCACACTCTTTATACCTAACCTTCTCTATCACACTCCTTTCCCACCTGCCAAAAAACATAACAAGAGATTTCATCTCATTCACTTTAGCGCCTGCTGCCAACTCATATTTCTTTAAAATCTGATCGACTGCTGTAAATTCAGAACCTCTGGTTAAAAATAAAGAAGTATCATCTGCATAAGCGGTGACCTTTATTCCACCTTTATCGCCTCCTGGCAGGGCTAGCCCTCTTAGGTCTGGTGCTGCCCTCAGCATTGCTAGCAATGGCTCCAGGCTTAAGCAATACAACAAAGGAGACAAAGGACACCCCTGTCTTACCCCTCTCTTCTGCTCTACTTTTCCAGTAAAGTGACCATTTACCCCTACAATACTGTACACATTCTTATACAAGATTTTAATCCACCTCTCAAAGACTTCTCCTAGTCCCATCTTTTTTAAAACTGCCCCCAAAAACTTATGACTAACTCTGTCAAAGGCTTTTTCCTGATCTAAATTAACTATTGCTAAGTTTAAACTCCTTTGCTCTACCCAACTCAGCACATCTCTTACCAAACACAGATTCATTGCCACTGATCTCCCCACTACCCCGCAAGTTTGATCTGGGCCTATCAAATTCCCCATAACCATCCTTAACCTTCCTGTTAAAAGTTTTGCCAAAATCTTATAATCAGTGTTTAGTAATGTTATAGGTCTCCAATTTCCCAGATCTTCCCTATCTCCCTTTTTGTACAACAAGGTCACTATACCTGTCTTCATTGACTCTATTAAACTTCCCTCGCTGTAACATTCTTTATAAACCTCTAATAGGTCTTTCTCAATCACACCTAAAAACCTTTTATAGAATTCTATTGGGAGTCCATCACTCCCTGGTGCCTTCCCCTTCTTTAGACCCCTCACCGCTTCCCTAATTTCACTTTCATTTAAATCACTTTGTAGACCACCATTTTCACCTTCCCCCAAAAAATTTTCCAATTTCTCTACAACATTCTCTACATCACTATCATCACCATCCCCTTCCCCAAACAGCTTCTCGTAAAACTCTTGCACCAATTTTAACATCCCTTTCACAGAAGTAACCCTCCCTTCTTCCCCAGTCAAGCCTTCCATATGTCTCCTCTTCCTTCTACTGCTACTGTTAGAGAAAAAGTAACTGGTTGGCCTTTCGTCTCGTATCCTGGCCTGCAACCTCGCGTCCTCAATCAGCAACTTCCCTTCCCTTAAAAAGTGGTCTTTTAAAGTCTGCTGTAAAAACCCTGCCCTGTCCCACCCCTCCCTTGTCCCCAAACTCCCATTACCCCACAACTCTTGAAGTTCTCTCGAAAAGTTTTCAACCTTTTCCCTTTTTGCTTTTGCCATTTCCCTCCCCCAACACCTGCAAAAAAACTTAATTCTATTTTTAACTCCTTCCCACCACTGACCCCATGAGTGATATAAGTTCCTAAGATTCCCCCAGCTGACCAACAATTGCCTCAAAACTTTACAGAAAGTTTCATTTTTCAAATAACTCAAATTCATCCTCCATGTCCCTCTCCCTCTTTCCCCTCCCATCCCTTCAATCTCTATCTTAACCATGCAGTGATCTGTGCACCACATAGGAATGTACTCATGATGAAGAAGTTTCACTTTTTCTGACACAAAAAAATAATCCAGTCTTGCAGCTTCCCCTCTATTGTTCCACCATGTGTACCCCGGTCCAGACAATCCAGTTTCCTTACAAACATCTCTCATCCTATAATTTTTAATTAAAGAGGCGAGAGTTCCTCCGGAGGTGTTGTCTAAAGAAACATTAAAATCCCCTCCCAAAATAATGATTTTATTTGTAAATAACACTGACTCCAACCCCTCCATAAACCCACCCCTCTCCTTTGCTTGGCAGGGAGCATACACATTAATCAGCCTGAAGGCTTTGTTACTCCACCTTACGTCCACTACCAAGACCCGCCCCGGAAAGATAACCACAGATGACTCTATAACAAAGTCCCATGACCCGAAAAGAATTCCCACCCCATCAGCATTAACATTCCCCACCCCCCATCTGGAAGGGCCTTTGCCCCACCCTTTAGAAAAAACACAAATATCATTCTCGTCCTTCAGGTGACATTCCTGTAAAAAGCATACATCAAAATTCATTTTCTCCACTGAAAAGAAAAAAGCTTCCCTTTTTTTTTTTTTTTTTATACCCCTAACATTTAGGGTTGCGATTTTTAGATTTCCCATATAGATTATAAGGTAAAACAAAAAAAAGAAACATTTTAAACACAAAAAGACAAGAATGTCATAAACTCCACATCTGAACAAGAAATTACAAAACCATAATTCATGTGAAATCAGACATTATTTCAAAACACCCCTCCCTCTGCCTTTCCCTTTATATAATATCCATGTTTCCCCAGTCCCATCTTGCCCACTACCATCAATTTGTTTTCTCACTTCCCTTTTTCCCGCCTCAGCATTTCCTTTACTCTCTTCCAGAGAGGAGGGAACCATGAGGTCTTCACTTAATGTGGAACTGTCCAAAAAAACTTCTTTATTGGCTAATTGAATAACACTCCGCCCTTTGTGTACTTTTTTAAGAAGGACTTCTTGCGATTGTCCTTCTCTCCTCCTTCTTTTTTGAAGTCCACTAGCTTCCAACATCTGAATATCCTGTTCATTTAATTCCTGCGTAGGAAGGGCGCTATTATTTTCAGTTCTTTCTTCCTGTTTGTCATCATCATAAATACCACTCAGGATCTCCGTAACGTCAATTTCAGACCACAGCTGGGGTGGGTTACTAGGCTCCCCTTCCCCCGCTAATGGCTTATCACTCTCAGCTGGAACTTGCGGTTCACTAGATGGGCCTGTTTTTTGGCTTTCATCTATTTCAACCAGTAGGGCTTCTAAACTTTGCTCTTCCCTAAACAAGCTGGCAAAAGACTTTTGCCTACTGGGGCAGGCTCTATACAGATGATTACAGTCTCCGCACAAGCTGCAAGTTTTGGGATTAGGGCAAGTGTTTGCCACATGGTCATTTGCCCCACAGTTCCTACAAGATTGTCCTTTGCAGTCTACTTTAACATGCCCCTTTTCACCACATCGTCTGCAGTACAAGGGCTGACCGGGGTAATACAAAAAACCTCTGTTGGCACCAATAAAGAAAGAGCCTGGCGGGTGTACCAGGCCTCCATGGGATTTTGGGTCAGATTTTAGTTTGACCATGAATCTCCTCTTTCCTGTCCAAATCCCATATTTATCATTTATCTTCTCCCCTCCTTTAACTGTTTCACAAAAGTGGTTCAAAAAGGTGAAGATATCTCTTTCTTCCACATACGGGTTGTACATATGGACAGTCACTGGCACATAATCATGAGCAAAGGCTGGAATCAAATACATGCCTGATAACTGTGGATGTTCCATCTCCTTTAACCATCTCTCGTAAAAGTCGACGCAGTCTTTCAGTTGCATGAATGTGATGTCCATGAACCCAGTTGAAGAGAAATCTTGTAGACAAAATATTGATGCAGCCGGAACCTTAAAGTACTCCTTCAATATATCCACAACGAAAATATCTCTTTTAAACTTCTCCTTCTCAGCCATAGAAGCTCCATCTTTCAATGACACTCGAACAGTATTCCTCAACCGCACCAACAAGGCCGGCCTTTTAGATTGGTTTGCTGTCTGCTCCATTTGGAATGTTCCAATCAGGGGCACCAACTCTCCTTACTCTACTTGGTTTCAGAGAAACACACCACCTGCTTGATCATGGTTTCTCCCCTGCCAGGTAAGTATGAAGCATTAAGCAGCAACATAGGTTGAGAACTAAAAGGTGCAAATTGCTCATTGATGGTGGATTATGTCATTAGACTCTAGCGATAATCAAAGACAACTGAGGTCATGGGAGCTTAAACCAAATTGGCAGCCTTAAGCCAAACCAGTGGGAAGCCTGCAAAATTCCTTTGCCCTGTGGCTTTATGTCTCCGTGGAGAAAATCTTGGTAGGCATGGACACCCCGACTCTCAAACTTAGACTCCGCAGCTGGACAGGCCCGAAAATTTAAACACTAGAAAAACCACCCATCCTACTGGCACATCCCGTAAGTGTACACTGGAGGACAAACAAATCACTGGCATCCATGCTAAAATGTCCAGGCTTCAGAAATTACCCCCAAATTTTAAGGGACATCTGGGATGAGCGGGAGTCTGCAACTGAACTATGCTCTCGCCCAAGCCGTATGAATGCCCTGAAAGCAAACAATTGCTCCATATAAGTGTTTCACACCAAAATTTATTAGACATAGAAAAATAAAGAAAGGAAGTAGCTACCCAACCAACATGGGCAAAACAAAATCAAGAGGGAAAGATGTCTCCACCCCACCGTAACCATCCAACAGCGCAAATTGGGGGCATCTTTGTGACTACTAGTCCTTTCAGACAACACCAAGTCTATCCATTTGAGGTGTGCATATTTAGAACAGAACTGGTGTCATTTTCATTAATAGTCAGAGCGACCACAAAGCCACAGATTTGAAAAAAAAACAGGGATGCACAAAATGAACAAGCCTCTGCAATAAGAAAGCTTAATGATTTGAGTAATGCCCCACACCACTACAGTTGCACCCATTATCAAAAAGGTCCATCAGGCCCACACGTTTAGACAACCTCTGGATCCTCCAAAGCCGCAGGCAGCATGTGGATGAGATGTGCGCAAACGCATTTCTTAAACACATCTGAGAACAATGGAAAGACCAGCTGAAGACAAGTCTATAAAGAATATCAGTCATGCAGGCTTTGTGTTAATGGCAACAGCTCAACATTTCTCTTCATTGGACAACTTGCATAAGGGGAGAGCGCGAGCGCAGTCCCCCACTACCAGAAATTATGCAGTCGAGATTCCCACATTTGGGGAATTCGCAGAGGTCAACCAAGCCTTCAGTGCAATGGTTAGGCCTCACCCTGGGTGAACCACCTGCTTGATCATGGTTTCTCCCCTGCCAGGTAAGTATGAAGCATTAAGCAGCAACATAGGTTGAGAACTAAAGGGTGCAAATTGCTCATTGATGGTGTATTATGTCATTAGACTCTAGCGATAATCAAAGACAACTGAGGTCATGTGAGCTGAAACCAAATTGGCAGCCTTAAGCCAAACCAGTAGGAAGCCTGCAAAATTCCTTTGCCCTGTGGCTTTATGTCTCCGTGGAGAAAATCTTGGTAGGCATGGACACCCCGACTCTCAAACTTAGACTCCACAGCTGGACAGGCCCGAAAATTTAAACACTAGAAAAAGCACCCATCCTACTGGCACATCCCGTAAGGACAAACAAATCACTGGCATCCATGCTAAAATGTCCAGGCTTCAGAAATTACCCCCAAATTTTAACGGACATCTGGGATGGGCGGGAGTCTGCAACTGAACTATGCTCTCGCCCAAGCCGTATGAATGCCCTGAAAACAAACAATTGCTCCATATAAGTGTTCCACACCAAAATTTATTAGACATAGAAAAATAAAGAAAGGAAGTAGCTACCCAACTAACATGGGCAAAACAAAATCAAGAGGGAAAGATGTCTCCACCCCACCGTAACCATCCAACAGCGCAAATTGTGGGCATCTTTGTGACTACTAGTCCTTTTCAGACAACACCAAGTCTATCCATTTGAGGTGTGCATATTTAGAACAGAACTGGTGTCATTTTCATTAATAGTCAGAGCGACAACAAAGCCACAGATTTGAAAAAAAAACAGGGATGCACAAAATGAGCAAGCCTCTGCAATAAGAAAGCTTAATGATTTGAGTAATGCCCCACACCACTACAGTTGCACCCATAATCAAAAAGGTCCATCAGGCCCACACGTTTACACAACCTCTGGATCCTCCAAAGCCGCAGGCAGCATGTGGATGAAATGTGCGCAAACGCATTTCTTAACCTCTTAAGCCCGAGAGTCCCCGGTACCGGGGACTTGCCCCCTTGTGCGTTACATTTTCACTCATAGCTCACTAACCCTGAGAATAACCCACACATATTAAATACTGTTGTGTTCAGCGGAAACTCCTCTAAAAACGTATCTAATTCAATTTCATATTCGTGAACCACAGCTCGAACGCCATGCAAATAAACAACAACATGTCCGGAGTATAATTCATGACCACGTTTTTGTTTATGCGCGATATGTATCCACAATATAAACGGAAACACCAAAACCATGGCATCAAATGAAAGCTAACAACCAGCTGAATCCAGCGATATGCAACTCATTTACATTGCATGAAGTATTTCAGAGCAGGGAGCGAAAGTTCCCCGAAAAAACGCCAGCAAAAACCAAGCAAGCATGTAAATCTTGTCTTACCTTTGCCGTTTTTTCAACAAAAAGTTATTTCCATAGCGATAAAAGTCCGTTTGTTGTTATGTCCGGTCGATAGCTTCGCGAAAACTCCATTTTGGATTTTTTCTGTTAGCTTTGTGGCGTCATTACGTCACCAAATATGGAATGACTCCCCGTGCGTAAGAGCACGTCTCTCCACGCTGCGCGTCGTGTGATTCGTCGGCGATCCAGTCAGTCTCAAAATGGTTGAGCTGATTGGTTTCCTCAGAATCAGAGCTTTCCAGCGATGTTTAGAGCTCCCGGATTGGACAGATGGTCGGGGGGTAGGGACACGCGGAAGCTCGACGTCGAAAGCGTTTGTGAATAAAATGTTCCCAAAAGCGCAGCAAGATGGCGTAAATGAGCTTCTACCCCCCTTTTACAGTGTTTCTTTAGGAGGTTTTTTTGCTGAAATCATGTCCCATAAGCAAGAAAACAAGACTATGAACGTAGCTGAAGCTTTGGACAAGATTTTTACCATATTTCAATTATTGTGCCAAATTGTGCCAAACTGTGCCAACATGGATTACGCCTGAACTTTGTTCAATCAAAACCTTTACAGAATATTAGTTTCTTGTAGTATGAACACCAAACTTGCTACAGATGTCCTTGACATGTAGTTGTTACAATTGATTGTGTTTATTTGCTTCGTTATAAGTAAAATAAGGAGATATTGGAGGAAACATGTGGGTTTTTTTTAGGCGGAGTTCATTTTTTGGCCATTCCAACATCAATTACTCTTACCCAGTGTTCTTGACTGTCAAATTAACTCATCCACACCACTCCCCAAGAACCTATCTTCATTTTGATACCAAGATTTGCAGTTTAGACCTTGTAAAAGCTGAGAAATGCCTTAAAAAGTAAAAGTATAGGATTTTCGGAAAATAGGCCTCAGGGCTTAAGAGGTTAAACACATCTGAGAACAATGGAAAGACCAGCTGAAGACAAGTCTATAAAGAATTTCAGTCATGCAGACTTTGTGTTAATGGCAACAGCTCAACATTTCTCTTCATTGGACAACTTGCATAAGGGGAGAGCGCGAACGCAGTCCCCCACTACCAGAAATTATGCAGTCGAGATTCCCACATTTGGGGAATTCGCAGAGGTCAACCAAACCTTCAGTGCAATGGTTAGGCCTCACCCTGGGTGAACCACCTGCTTGATCATGGTTTCTCCCCTGCCAGGTAAGTATGAAGCATTAAGCAGCAACATAGGTTGAGAACTAAAAGGTGCAAATTGCTCATTGATGGTGTATTATGTCATTAGACTCTAGCGATAATCAAAGACAACTGAGGTCATGTGAGCTTAAACCAAATTGGTAGCCTTAAGCCAAACCAGTAGGAAGCCTGCAAAATTCCTTTGCCCTGTGGCTTTATGTCTCCGTGGAGAAAATCTTGGTAGGCATGGACACCCCGACTCTCAAACTTAGACTCCGCAGCTGGACAGGCCCGAAAATTTAAACACTAGAAAAAGCACCCATCCTACTGGCACATCCCGTAAGTGTACACTGGAGGAAAAACAAATCACTGGCATCCATGCTAAAATGTCCAGGCTTCAGAAATTACCCCCAAATTTTAACGGACATCTGGGATGAGCGGGAGTCTGCAACTGAACTATGCTCTCGCCCAAGCCGTATGAATGCCCTGAAAGCAAACAATTGCTCCATATAAGTGTTCCACACCAAAATTTATTAGACATAGAAAAATAAAGAAAGGAAGTAGCTACCCAACCAACATGGGCAAAACAAAATCAAGAGGGAAAGATGTCTCCACCCCACCGTAACCATCCAACAGCGCAAATTGTGGGCATCTTTGTAACTACTAGTCCTTTCCGACAACACCAAGTCTATCCATTTTGAGGTGTGCATATTTAGAACAGAACTGGTGTCATTTTCATTAATAGTCAGAGCGACCACAAAGGCACAGATTTGAAAAATAACAGGGATGCACAAAATGAGCAAGCCTCTGCAATAAGAAAGCTTAATGATTTGAGTAATGCCCCACACCACTACAGTTGCACCCATAATCAAAAAGGTCCATCAGGCCCACACGTTTACACAACCTCTGGATCCTCCAAAGCCGCAGGCAGCATGTGGATGAAATGTGCGCAAACGCATTTCTTAAACACATCTGAGAACAATGGAAAGACCAGCTGAAGACAAGTCTATAAAGAATATCAGTCATGCAGGCTTTGTGTTAATGGCAACAGCTCAACATTTCTCTTCGTTGGACAACTTGCATAAGGGGAGAGCGTGAACGCAGTCCCCCACCACCAGAAATTATGCAGTCAAGATTCCCACATTTGGGGAATTTGCAGAGGTCAACCAAACCTTCAGTGCAATGGTTAGGCCTCTCCCTTGATGAACCACCTGCTTGATCATGGTTTCTCCCCTGCCAGGTAAGTATGAAGCATTAAGCAGCAACATAGGTTGAGAACTAAAAGGTGCAAATTGCTCATTGATGGTGTATTATGTCATTAGACTCTAGCGATAATCAAAGACAACTGAGGTCATGTGAGCTTAAACCAAATTGGCAGCCTTAAGCCAAACCAGTAGGAAGCCTGCAAAATTCCTTTGCCCTGTGGCTTTATGTCTCCGTGGAGAAAATCTTGGTAGGCATGGACACCCCGACTCTCAAACTTAGACTCCGCAGCTGGACAGGCCCGAAAATTTAAACACTAGAAAAAGCACCCATCCTACTGGCACATCCCGTAAGTGTACACTGGAGGACAAACAAATCACTGGCATCCATGCTAAAATGTCCAGGCTTCAGAAATTACCCCCAAATTTTAACGGACATCTGGGATGAGCGGGAGTCTGCAACTGAACTATGCTCTCGTCCAAGCCGTATGAATGCCCTGAAAACACACAATTGCTCCATATAAGTGTTCCACACCAAAATTTATTAGACATAGAAAAATAAAGAAAGGAAGTAGCTACCCAACCAACATGGCCAAAACAAAATCAAGAGGGAAAGATGTCTCCACCCCACCGTAACCATCCAACAGCGCAAATTGGGGGCATCTTTGTGACTACTAGTCCTTTCAGACAACACCAAGTCTATCCATTTGAGGTGTGCATATTTAGAACAGAACTGGTGTCATTTTCATTAATAGTCAGAGGGACCACAAAGCCACAGATTTGAAAAAAAAACAGGGATGCACAAAATGAGCAAGCCTCTGCAATAAGAAAGCTTAATGATTTGAGTAATGCCCCACACCACTACAGTTGCCCCCATAATCAAAAAGGTCCATCAGGCCCACACGTTTACACAACCTCTGGATCCTCCAAAGCCGCAGGCAGCATGTGGATGAAATGTGCGCAAACGCATTTTTTAAACACATCTGAGAACAATGGAAAAACCAGCTGAAGACAAGTCTATAAAGAATATCAGTCATGCAGACTTTGTGTTAATGGCAACAGCTCAACATTTCTCTTCATTGGACAACTTGCATAAGGGGAGAGCGCGAACGCAGTCCCCCACTACCAGAAATTATGCAGTCGAGATTCCCACATTTGGGGAATTCGCAGAGGTCAACCAAACCTTCAGTGCAATGGTTAGGCCTCACCCTGGGTGAACCACCTGCTTGATCATGGTTTCTCCCCTGCCAGGTAAGTATGAAGCATTAAGCAGCAACATAGGTTGAGAACTAAAAGGTGCAAATTGCTCATTGATGGTGTATTATGTCATTAGACTCTAGCGATAATCAAAGACAACTGAGGTCATGTGAGCTTAAACCAAATTGGCAGCCTTAAGCCAAACCAGTAGGAAGCCTGCAAAATTCCTTTGCCCTGTGGCTTTATGTCTCCGTGGAGAAAATCTTGGTAGGCATGGACACCCCGACTCTCAAACTTAGACTCCGCAGCTGGACAGGCCCGAAAATTTAAACACTAGAAAAAGCACCCATCCTACTGGCACATCCCGTAAGTGTACACTGGAGGACAAACAAATCACTGGCATCCATGCTAAAATGTCCAGGCTTCAGAAATTACCCCCAAATTTTAAGGGACATCTGGGATGAGCGGGAGTCTGCAACTGAACTATGCTCTCGCCCAAGCCGTATGAATGCCCTGAAAGCAAACAATTGCTCCATATAAGTGTTCCACACCAAAATTTATTAGACATAGAAAAATAAAGAAAGGAAGTAGCTACCCAACCAACATGGGCAAAACAAAATCAAGAGGGAAAGATGTCTCCACCCCACCGTAACCATCCAACAGCGCAAATTGTGGGCATCTTTGTGACTACTAGTCCTTTCCGACAACACCAAGTCTATCCATTTTGAGGTGTGCATATTTAGAACAGAACTGGTGTCATTTTCATTAATAGTCAGAGCGACCACAAAGCCACAGATTTGAAAAAAAAACAGGGATGCACAAAATGAGCAAGCCTCTGCAATAAGAAAGCTTAATGATTTGAGTAATGCCCCACACCACTACAGTTGCACCCATAATCAAAAAGGTCCATCAGGCCCACACGTTTACACAACCTCTGGATCCTCCAAAGCCGCAGGCAGCATGTGGATGAAATGTGCGCAAACGCATTTCTTAAACACATCTGAGAACAATGGAAAGACCAGCTGAAGACAAGTCTATAAAGAATATCAGTCATGCAGACTTTGTGTTAATGGCAACAGCTCAACATTTCTCTTCATTGGACAACTTGCATAAGGGGAGAGCGCGAACGCAGTCCCCCACTACCAGAAATTATGCAGTCGAGATTCCCACATTTGGGGAATTCGCAGAGGTCAACCAAACCTTCAGTGCAATGGTTAGGCCTCACCCTGGGTGAACCACCTGCTTGATCATGGTTTCTCCCCTGCCAGGTAAGTATGAAGCATTAAGCAGCAACATAGGTTGAGAACTAAAAGGTGCAAATTGCTCATTGATGGTGTATTATGTCTTTAGACTCTAGCGATAATCAAAGACAACTGAGGTCATGTGAGCTTAAACCAAATTGGCAGCCTTAAGCCAAACCAGTAGGAAGCCTGCAAAATTCCTTTGCCCTGTGGCTTTATGTCTCCGTGGAGAAAATCTTGGTAGGCATGGACACCCCGACTCTCAAACTTAGACTCCGCAGCTGGACAGGCCCGAAAATTTAAACACTAGAAAAAGCACCCATCCTACTGGCACATCCCGTAAGTGTACACTGGAGGAAAAACAAATCACTGGCATCCATGCTAAAATGTCCAGGCTTCAGAAATTACCCCCAAATTTTAACGGACATCTGGGATGAGCGGGAGTCTGCAACTGAACTATGCTCTCGCCCAAGCCGTATGAATGCCCTGAAAGCAAACAATTGCTCCATATAAGTGTTCCACACCAAAATTTATTAGACATAGAAAAATAAAGAAAGGAAGTAGCTACCCAACCAACATGGGCAAAACAAAATCAAGAGGGAAAGATGTCTCCACCCCACCGTAACCATCCAACAGCGCAAATTGTGGGCATCTTTGTAACTACTAGTCCTTTCCGACAACACCAAGTCTATCCATTTTGAGGTGTGCATATTTAGAACAGAACTGGTGTCATTTTCATTAATAGTCAGAGCGACCACAAAGCCACAGATTTGAAAAAAAAACAGGGATGCACAAAATGAGCAAGCCTCTGCAATAAGAAAGCTTAATGATTTGAGTAATGCCCCACACCACTACAGTTGCACCCATAATCAAAAAGGTCCATCAGGCCCACACGTTTACACAACCTCTGGATCCTCCAAAGCCGCAGGCAGCATGTGGATGAAATGTGCGCAAACGCATTTTTAAACACATCTGAGAACAATGGAAAGACCAGCTGAAGACAAGTCTATAAAGAATATCAGTCATGCAGACTTTGTGTTAATGGCAACAGCTCAACATTTCTCTTCATTGGACAACTTGCATAAGGGGAGAGCGCGAACGCAGTCCCCCACTACCAGAAATTATGCAGTCGAGATTCCCACATTTGGGGAATTCGCAGAGGTCAACCAAACCTTCAGTGCAATGGTTAGGCCTCACCCTGGGTGAACCACCTGCTTGATCATGGTTTCTCCCCTGCCAGGTAAGTATGAAGCATTAAGCAGCAACATAGGTTGAGAACTAAAAGGTGCAAATTGCTCATTGATGGTGTATTATGTCATTAGACTCTAGCGATAATCAAAGACAACTGAGGTCATGTGAGCTTAAACCAAATTGGCAGCCTTAAGCCAAACCAGTAGGAAGCCTGCAAAATTCCTTTGCCCTGTGGCTTTATGTCTCCGTGGAGAAAATCTTGGTAGGCATGGACACCCCGACTCTCAAACTTAGACTCCGCAGCTGGACAGGCCCGAAAATTTAAACACTAGAAAAAGCACCCATCCTACTGGCACATCCCGTAAGTGTACACTGGAGGAAAAACAAATCACTGGCATCCATGCTAAAATGTCCAGGCTTCAGAAATTACCCCCAAATTTTAACGGACATCTGGGATGAGCGGGAGTCTGCAACTGAACTATGCTCTCGCCCAAGCCGTATGAATGCCCTGAAAGCAAACAATTGCTCCATATAAGTGTTCCACACCAAAATTTATTAGACATAGAAAAATAAAGAAAGGAAGTAGCTACCCAACCAACATGGGCAAAACAAAATCAAGAGGGAAAGATGTCTCCACCCCACCGTAACCATCCAACAGCGCAAATTGTGGGCATCTTTGTGACTACTAGTCCTTTCCGACAACACCAAGTCTATCCATTTTGAGGTGTGCATATTTAGAACAGAACTGGTGTCATTTTCATTAATAGTCAGAGCGACCACAAAGCCACAGATTTGAAAAAAAAACAGGGATGCACAAAATGAGCAAGCCTCTGCAATAAGAAAGCTTAATGATTTGAGTAATGCCCCACACCACTACAGTTGCACCCATAATCAAAAAGGTCCATCAGGCCCACACGTTTACACAACCTCTGGATCCTCCAAAGCCGCAGGCAGCATGTGGATGAAATGTGCGCAAACGCATTTTTAAACACATCTGAGAACAATGGAAAGACCAGCTGAAGACAAGTCTATAAAGAATATCAGTCATGCAGACTTTGTGTTAATGGCAACAGCTCAACATTTCTCTTCATTGGACAACTTGCATAAGGGGAGAGCGCGAACGCAGTCCCCCACTACCAGAAATTATGCAGTCGAGATTCCCACATTTGGGGAATTCGCAGAGGTCAACCAAACCTTCAGTGCAATGGTTAGGCCTCACCCTGGGTGAACCACCTGCTTGATCATGGTTTCTCCCCTGCCAGGTAAGTATGAAGCATTAAGCAGCAACATAGGTTGAGAACTAAAAGGTGCAAATTGCTCATTGATGGTGTATTATGTCATTAGACTCTAGCGATAATCAAAGACAACTGAGGTCATGTGAGCTTAAACCAAATTGGCAGCCTTAAGCCAAACCAGTAGGAAGCCTGCAAAATTCCTTTGCCCTGTGGCTTTATGTCTCCGTGGAGAAAATCTTGGTAGGCATGGACACCCCGACTCTCAAACTTAGACTCCGCAGCTGGACAGGCCCGAAAATTTAAACACTAGAAAAAGCACCCATCCTACTGGCACATCCCGTAAGTGTACACTGGAGGACAAACAAATCACTGGCATCCATGCTAAAATGTCCAGGCTTCAGAAATTACCCCCAAATTTTAACGGACATCTGGGATGAGCGGGAGTCTGCAACTGAACTATGCTCTCGCCCAAGCCGTATGAATGCCCTGAAAGCAAACAATTGCTCCATATAAGTGTTCCACACCAAAATTTATTAGACATAGAAAAATAAAGAAAGGAAGTAGCTACCCAACCAACATGGGCAAAACAAAATCAAGAGGGAAAGATGTCTCCACCCCACCGTAACCATCCAACAGCGCAAATTGTGGGCATCTTTGTGACTACTAGTCCTTTCCGACAACACCAAGTCTATCCATTTTGAGGTGTGCATATTTAGAACAGAACTGGTGTCATTTTCATTAATAGTCAGAGCGACCACAAAGCCACAGATTTGAAAAAAAAAACAGGGATGCACAAAATGAGCAAGCCTCTGCAATAAGAAAGCTTAATGATTTGAGTAATGCCCCACACCACTACAGTTGCACCCATAATCAAAAAGGTCCATCAGGCCCACACGTTTACACAACCTCTGGATCCTCCAAAGCCGCAGGCAGCATGTGGATGAAATGTGCGCAAACGCATTTTTAAACACATCTGAGAACAATGGAAAGACCAGCTGAAGACAAGTCTATAAAGAATATCAGTCATGCAGACTTTGTGTTAATGGCAACAGCTCAACATTTCTCTTCATTGGACAACTTGCATAAGGGGAGAGCGCGAACGCAGTCCCCCACTACCAGAAATTATGCAGTCGAGATTCCCACATTTGGGGAATTCGCAGAGGTCAACCAAACCTTCAGTGCAATGGTTAGGCCTCACCCTGGGTGAACCACCTGCTTGATCATGGTTTCTCCCCTGCCAGGTAAGTATGAAGCATTAAGCAGCAACATAGGTTGAGAACTAAAAGGTGCAAATTGCTCATTGATGGTGTATTATGTCTTTAGACTCTAGCGATAATCAAAGACAACTGAGGTCATGTGAGCTTAAACCAAATTGGCAGCCTTAAGCCAAACCAGTAGGAAGCCTGCAAAATTCCTTTGCCCTGTGGCTTTATGTCTCCGTGGAGAAAATCTTGGTAGGCATGGACACCCCGACTCTCAAACTTAGACTCCGCAGCTGGACAGGCCCGAAAATTTAAACACTAGAAAAAGCACCCATCCTACTGGCACATCCCGTAAGTGTACACTGGAGGAAAAACAAATCACTGGCATCCATGCTAAAATGTCCAGGCTTCAGAAATTACCCCCAAATTTTAAGGGACATCTGGGATGAGCGGGAGTCTGCAACTGAACTATGCTCTCGCCCAAGCCGTATGAATGCCCTGAAAACAAACAATTGCTCCATATAAGTGTTCCACACCAAAATTTATTAGACATAGAAAAATAAAGAAAGAAGTAGCTACCCAACCAACATGGGCAAAACAAAATCAAGAGGGAAAGATGTCTCCACCCCACCGTAACCATCCAACAGCGCAAATTGTGGGCATCTTTGTAACTACTAGTCTTTCCGACAACACCAAGTCTATCCATTTTGAGGTGTGCATATTTAGAACAGAACTGGTGTCATTTTCATTAATAGTCAGAGCGACCACAAAGGCACAGATTTGAAAAATAACAGGGATGCACAAAATGAGCAAGCCTCTGCAATAAGAAAGCTTAATGATTTGAGTAATGCCCCACACCACTACAGTTGCACCCATTATCAAAAAGGTCCATCAGGCCCACACGTTTAGACAACCTCTGGATCCTCCAAAAATGTGCGCAAACGCATTTCTTAATCACATCTGAGAACAATGGAAAGACCAGCTGAAGACAAGTCTATAAAGAATATCAGTCATGCAGGCTTTGTGTTAATGGCAACAGCTCAACATTTCTCTTCATTGGACAACTTGCATAAGGGGAGAGCGCGAACGCAGTCCCCCACTACCAGAAATTATACAGTCGAGATTCCCACATTTGGGGAATTCGCAGAGGTCAACCAAACCTTCAGTGCAATGGTTAGGCCTCTCCCTTGATGAACTTTTTTTTTTTTTTTTTTTTTTTTTTTTTATTATCAAAAATCTTTGACATACACTTACAAGGCATTTCAAATGTTGTACAGAGAAAAAGCAAAATAATTAGAAAAGTGTCCAAGCAATATGTTTTCCTTTTTTTCTAATACTTAATACAAAATACAAATTATACAATGGAAAATACAGAAAGTACACTTAATAAAAAGACAAATAGAACTGGGTAATATAAATGAAATAATTCAACCCACCCCCTCTCTTTCCAGACCTCCCCACATAGCTATAGTCTCACAATCACCATAACGTTCTCTATAACCCTTGACTTCTTCTGTCACCCTTCTCAGCATGATTGGAAAAAGACTCCCGGACTAATCTGGGCTTTTCCTCAATGCCCTTGTCCTCCTTTCCCATAGAACCCTTTTCCCCTCTGACACCACTACAGTCACCACCCTTCTCTTATCTTTTCCCAAATTCCCCAACCCTTCACCATACAAGACCAAACCTCTTGTTATTATTGGACCTTTCCACCGATCCCACCACTTAACCACCAAACCCCACATAATTTTTGCCCCCCTGCAGGTCCAAAACACATGCTCTATTGTTTCATCATTTCCACATCCCACCGGGCACTTTGGTGTACACCCTTCCCCATGTCTATACAATCTTTCCCTTACTGGCAACCTACCCAAGGCTGTCAACCAGTTAAGGTCCTTGCACACACCCGGTAAGTACTCTGGTTGAATCAAAACCCAATTCCCAGTGAGTGGAGTGGTTTTCCGATCCTCTTCCTCTATAAGCCGATTACTCATTTTAACATATAATTTTCTTTGTTCAAGAATCAAGGATTCCTCCAACACCCACTTTTTCCCTACTACCAAATCGGAAACTTTTTTATAATACCCTGGTCTGTCTATTGACCATGGCATCGTTCCCCTCCATTGACCTAATTGTCTGAAAACAAAACCTAACCAAAACCGTGCTAAAATTTTTACTTTGTGGTCCTCCTCTTTAACTGCCATTTTTGCAGCCCATGAACAGAAAATGGCATCCATTTTTAGAAAGAAATTAAAAACCCCCCTTCCACCCTTTTCAATGGGTTTGCACATCTGCGTTCTTGCTACCCTTTCCACCTTCCCATTCCACAAAAAGGAAAAAATAGCTCTCTCAATCAATTTCCCGCATAAATAAGGAACAGGGAAGACATAAGCCAGGTAATTCAAACATGGAAATAAATCCGCTTTCACTACCACCCCTCTTCCCCATAGGGACAAACTTCTATTCTTCCATTTCTCTAGCCTTCCTTTAACCTCCCCTAACTTTTTCTGCCAATTCCTAACTTCTCTCCTTTCCCTAAAAAATTGCACACCTAATATCTTTAACCCATCTTCACACTCTTTATACCTAACCTTCTCTATCACACTCCTTTCCCACCTGCCAAAAAACATAACAAGAGATTTCATCTCATTCACTTTAGCGCCTGCTGCCAACTCATATTTCTTTAAAATCTGATCGACTGCTGTAAATTCAGAACCTCTGGTTAAAAATAAAGAAGTATCATCTGCATAAGCGGTGACCTTTATTCCACCTTTATCGCCTCCTGGCAGGGCTAGCCCTCTTAGGTCTGGTGCTGCCCTCAGCATTGCTAGCAATGGCTCCAGGCTTAAGCAATACAACAAAGGAGACAAAGGACACCCCTGTCTTACCCCTCTCTTCTGCTCTACTTTTCCAGTAAAGTGACCATTTACCCCTACAATACTGTACACATTCTTATACAAGATTTTAATCCACCTCTCAAAGACTTCTCCTAGTCCCATCTTTTTTAAAACTGCCCCCAAAAACTTATGACTAACTCTGTCAAAGGCTTTTTCCTGATCTAAATTAACTATTGCTAAGTTTAAACTCCTTTGCTCTACCCAACTCAGCACATCTCTTACCAAACACAGATTCATTGCCACTGATCTCCCCACTACCCCGCAAGTTTGATCTGGGCCTATCAAATTCCCCATAACCATCCTTAACCTTCCTGTTAAAAGTTTTGCCAAAATCTTATAATCAGTGTTTAGTAATGTTATAGGTCTCCAATTTCCCAGATCTTCCCTATCTCCCTTTTTGTACAACAAGGTCACTATACCTGTCTTCATTGACTCTATTAAACTTCCCTCGCTGTAACATTCTTTATAAACCTCTAATAGGTCTTTCTCAATCACACCTAAAAACCTTTTATAGAATTCTATTGGGAGTCCATCACTCCCTGGTGCCTTCCCCTTCTTTAGACCCCTCACCGCTTCCCTAATTTCACTTTCATTTAAATCACTTTGTAGACCACCATTTTCACCTTCCCCCAAAAAATTTTCCAATTTCTCTACAACATTCTCTACATCACTATCATCACCATCCCCTTCCCCAAACAGCTTCTCGTAAAACTCTTGCACCAATTTTAACATCCCTTTCACAGAAGTAACCCTCCCTTCTTCCCCAGTCAAGCCTTCCATATGTCTCCTCTTCCTTCTACTGCTACTGTTAGAGAAAAAGTAACTGGTTGGCCTTTCGTCTCGTATCCTGGCCTGCAACCTCGCGTCCTCAATCAGCAACTTCCCTTCCCTTAAAAAGTGGTCTTGTAAAGTCTGCTGTAAAAACCCTGCCCTGTCCCACCCCT
This sequence comes from Danionella cerebrum, assembly GCA_007224835.1. Lineage (NCBI taxonomy): Eukaryota > Metazoa > Chordata > Actinopteri > Cypriniformes > Danionidae > Danionella > Danionella cerebrum. Next base: position 30,047 of record SRMA01027188.1, on the reverse strand, counting down.
CCCTTGTCCCCAAACTCCCATTACCCCACAACTCTTGAAGTTCTCTCGAAAAGTTTTCAACCTTTTCCCTTTTTGCTTTTGCCATTTCCCTCCCCCAACACCTGCAAAAAAACTTAATTCTATTTTTAACTCCTTCCCACCACTGACCCCATGAGTGATATAAGTTCCTAAGATTCCCCCAGCTGACCAACAATTGCCTCAAAACTTTACAGAAAGTTTCATTTTTCAAATAACTCAAATTCATCCTCCATGTCCCTCTCCCTCTTTCCCCTCCCATCCCTTCAATCTCTATCTTAACCATGCAGTGATCTGTGCACCACATAGGAATGTACTCATGATGAAGAAGTTTCACTTTTTCTGACACAAAAAAATAATCCAGTCTTGCAGCTTCCCCTCTATTGTTCCACCATGTGTACCCCGGTCCAGACAATCCAGTTTCCTTCAAACATCTCTCATCCTATAATTTTTAATTAAAGAGGCGAGAGTTCCTCCGGAGGTGTTGTCTAAAGAAACATTAAAATCCCCTCCCAAAATAATGATTTTATTTGTAAATAACACTGACTCCAACCCCTCCATAAACCCACCCCTCTCCTTTGCTTGGCAGGGAGCATACACATTAATCAGCCTGAAGGCTTTGTTACTCCACCTTACGTCCACTACCAAGACCCTCCCCGGAAAGATAACCACAGATGACTCTATAACAAAGTCCCATGACCCGAAAAGAATTCCCACCCCATCAGCATTAACATTCCCCACCCCCCATCTGGAAGGGCCTTTGCCCCACCCTTTAGAAAAAACACAAATATCATTCTCGTCCTTCAGGTGACATTCCTGTAAAAAGCATACATCAAAATTCATTTTCTCCACTGAAAAGAAAAAAGCTTCCCTTTTTGAAGCTGTCCTTATACCCCTAACATTTAGGGTTGCGATTTTTAGATTTCCCATATAGATTATAAGGTAAAACAAAAAAAAGAAACATTTTAAACACAAAAAGACGAGAATGTCATAAACTCCACATCTGAACAAGAAATTACAAAACCATAATTCATGTGAAATCAGACATTATTTCAAAACACCCCTCCCTCTGCCTTTCCCTTTATATAATATCCATGTTTCCCCAGTCCCATCTTGCCCACTACCATCAATTTGTTTTCTCACTTCCCTTTTTCCCGCCTCAGCATTTCCTTTACTCTCTTCCAGAGAGGAGGGAACCATGAGGTCTTCACTTAATGTGGAACTGTCCAAAAAAACTTCTTTATTGGCTAATTGAATAGCACTCCGCCCTTTGTGTACTTTTTTAAGAAGGACTTCTTGCGATTGTCCTTCTCTCCTCCTTCTTTTTTGAAGTCCACTAGCTTCCAACATCTGAATATCCTGTTCATTTAATTCCTGCGTAGGAAGGGCGCTATTATTTTCAGTTCTTTCTTCCTGTTTGTCATCATCATAAATACCACTCAGGATCTCCGTAACGTCAATTTCAGACCACAGCTGGGGTGGGTTACTAGGCTCCCCTTCCCCCGCTAATGGCTTATCACTCTCAGCTGGAACTTGCGGTTCACTAGATGGGCCTGTTTTTTGGCTTTCATCTATTTCAACCAGTAGGGCTTCTAAACTTTGCTCTTCCCTAAACAAGCTGGCAAAAGACTTTTGCCTACTGGGGCAGGCTCTATACAGATGATTACAGTCTCCGCACAAGCTGCAAGTTTTGGGATTAGGGCAAGTGTTTGCCACATGGTCATTTGCCCCACAGTTCCTACAAGATTGTCCTTTGCAGTCTACTTTAACATGCCCCTTTTCACCACATCGTCTGCAGTACAAGGGCTGACCGGGGTAATACAAAAAACCTCTGTTGGCACCAATAAAGAAAGAGCCTGGCGGGTGTACCAGGCCTCCATGGGATTTTGGGTCAGATTTTAGTTTGACCATGAATCTCCTCTTTCCTGTCCAAATCCCATATTTATCATTTATCTTCTCCCCTCCTTTAACTGTTTCACAAAAGTGGTTCAAAAAGGTGAAGATATCTCTTTCTTCCACATACGGGTTGTACATATGGACAGTCACTGGCACATAATCATGAGCAAAGGCTGGAATCAAATACAGGCCTGATAACTGTGGATGTTCCATCTCCTTTAACCATCTCTCGTAAAAGTCGACGCAGTCTTTCAGCTGCATGAATGTGATGTCCATGAACCCAGTTGAAGAGAAATCTTGTAGACAAAATATTGATGCAGCCGGAACCTTAAAGTACTCCTTCAATATATCCACAACGAAAATATCTCTTTTAAACTTCTCCTTCTCAGCCATAGAAGCTCCATCTTTCAATGACACTCGAACAGTATTCCTCAACCGCACCAACAAGGCCGGCCTTTTAGATTGGTTTGCTGTCTGCTCCATTTGGAATGTTCCAATCAGGGGCACCAACTCTCCTTACTCTACTTGGTTTCAGAGAAACACACCACCTGCTTGATCATGGTTTCTCCCCTGCCAGGTAAGTATGAAGCATTAAGCAGCAACATAGGTTGAGAACTAAAAGGTGCAAATTGCTCATTGATGGTGTATTATGTCATTAGACTCTAGCGATAATCAAAGACAACTGAGGTCATGTGAGCTTAAACCAAATTGGTAGCCTTAAGCCAAACCAGTAGGAAGCCTGCAAAATTCCTTTGCCCTGTGGCTTTATGTCTCCGTGGAGAAAATCTTGGTAGGCATGGACACCCCGACTCTCAAACTTAGACTCCGCAGCTGGACAGGCCCGAAAATTTAAACACTAGAAAAAGCACCCATCCTACTGGCACATCCCGTAAGTGTACACTGGAGGAAAAACAAATCACTGGCATCCATGCTAAAATGTCCAGGCTTCAGAAATTACCCCCAAATTTTAACGGACATCTGGGATGAGCGGGAGTCTGCAACTGAACTATGCTCTCGCCCAAGCCGTATGAATGCCCTGAAAGCAAACAATTGCTCCATATAAGTGTTCCACACCAAAATTTATTAGACATAGAAAAATAAAGAAAGGAAGTAGCTACCCAACCAACATGGGCAAAACAAAATCAAGAGGGAAAGATGTCTCCACCCCACCGTAACCATCCAACAGCGCAAATTGTGGGCATCTTTGTGACTACTAGTCCTTTCCGACAACACCAAGTCTATCCATTTTGAGGTGTGCATATTTAGAACAGAACTGGTGTCATTTTCATTAATAGTCAGAGGGACCACAAAGCCACAGATTTGAAAAAAAAACAGGGATGCACAAAATGAGCAAGCCTCTGCAATAAGAAAGCTTAATGATTTGAGTAATGCCCCACACCACTACAGTTGCACCCATAATCAAAAAGGTCCATCAGGCCCACACGTTTACACAACCTCTGGATCCTCCAAAGCCGCAGGCAGCATGTGGATGAAATGTGCGCAAACGCATTTTTTAAACACATCTGAGAACAATGGAAAAACCAGCTGAAGACAAGTCTATAAAGAATATCAGTCATGCAGACTTTGTGTTAATGGCAACAGCTCAACATTTCTCTTTATTGGACAACTTGCATAAGGGGAGAGCGCGAACGCAGTCCCCCACTACCAGAAATTATGCAGTCGAGATTCCCACATTTGGGGAATTCGCAGAGGTCAACCAAACCTTCAGTGCAATGGTTAGGCCTCACCCTGGGTGAACCACCTGCTTGATCATGGTTTCTCCCCTGCCAGGTAAGTATGAAGCATTAAGCAGCAACATAGGTTGAGAACTAAAAGGTGCAAATTGCTCATTGATGGTGTATTATGTCTTTAGACTCTAGCGATAATCAAAGACAACTGAGGTCATGTGAGCTTAAACCAAATTGGCAGCCTTAAGCCAAACCAGTAGGAAGCCTGCAAAATTCCTTTGCCCTGTGGCTTTATGTCTCCGTGGAGAAAATCTTGGTAGGCATGGACACCCCGACTCTCAAACTTAGACTCCGCAGCTGGACAGGCCCGAAAATTTAAACACTAGAAAAAGCACCCATCCTACTGGCACATCCCGTAAGTGTACACTGGAGGACAAACAAATCACTGGCATCCATGCTAAAATGTCCAGGCTTCAGAAATTACCCCCAAATTTTAACGGACATCTGGGATGAGCGGGAGTCTGCAACTGAACTATGCTCTCGCCCAAGCCGTATGAATGCCCTGAAAGCAAACAATTGCTCCATATAAGTGTTCCACACCAAAATTTATTAGACATAGAAAAATAAAGAAAGGAAGTAGCTACCCAACCAACATGGGCAAAACAAAATCAAGAGGGAAAGATGTCTCCACCCCACCGTAACCATCCAACAGCGCAAATTGTGGGCATCTTTGTGACTACTAGTCCTTTCCGACAACACCAAGTCTATCCATTTTGAGGTGTGCATATTTAGAACAGAACTGGTGTCATTTTCATTAATAGTCAGAGCGACCACAAAGCCACAGATTTGAAAAAAAAACAGGGATGCACAAAATGAGCAAGCCTCTGCAATAAGAAAGCTTAATGATTTGAGTAATGCCCCACACCACTACAGTTGCACCCATAATCAAAAAGGTCCATCAGGCCCACACGTTTACACAACCTCTGGATCCTCCAAAGCCGCAGGCAGCATGTGGATGAAATGTGCGCAAACGCATTTATTAAACACATCTGAGAACAATGGAAAGACCAGCTGAAGACAAGTCTATAAAGAATATCAGTCATGCAGACTTTGTGTTAATGGCAACAGCTCAACATTTCTCTTCATTGGACAACTTGCATAAGGGGAGAGCGCGAACGCAGTCCCCCACTACCAGAAATTATGCAGTCGAGATTCCCACATTTGGGGAATTCGCAGAGGTCAACCAAACCTTCAGTGCAATGGTTAGGCCTCACCCTGGGTGAACCACCTGCTTGATCATGGTTTCTCCCCTGCCAGGTAAGTATGAAGCATTAAGCAGCAACATAGGTTGAGAACTAAAAGGTGCAAATTGCTCATTGATGGTGTATTATGTCATTAGACTCTAGCGATAATCAAAGACAACTGAGGTCATGTGAGCTTAAACCAAATTGGCAGCCTCAAGCCAAACCAGTAGGAAGCCTGCAAAAATCCTTTGCCCTGTGGCTTTATGTCTCCGTGGAGAAAATCTTGGTAGGCATGGACACCCCGACTCTCAAACTTAGACTCCGCAGCTGGACAGGCCCGAAAATTTAAACACTAGAAAAAGCACCCATCCTACTGGCACATCCCGTAAGTGTACACTGGAGGACAAACAAATCACTGGCATCCATGCTAAAATGTCCAGGCTTCAGAAATTACCCCCAAATTTTAAGGGACATCTGGGATGAGCGGGAGTCTGCAACTGAACTATGCTCTCGCCCAAGCCGTATGAATGCCCTGAAAACAAACAATTGCTCCATATAAGTGTTCCACACCAAAATTTATTAGACATAGAAAAATAAAGAAAGGAAGTAGCTACCCAACCAACATGGGCAAAACAAAATCAAGAGGGAAAGATGTCTCCACCCCACCGTAACCATCCAACAGCGCAAATTGTGGGCATCTTTGTGACTACTAGTCCTTTCAGACAACACCAAGTCTATCCATTTGAGGTGTGCATATTTAGAACAGAACTGGTGTCATTTTCATTAATAGTCAGAGCGACCACAAAGCCACAGATTTGAAAAAAAACAGGGATGCACAAAATGAGCAAGCCTCTGCAATAAGAAAGCTTAATGATTTGAGTAATGCCCCACACCACTACAGTTGCACCCATAATCAAAAAGGTCCATCAGGCCCACACGTTTACACAACCTCTGGATCCTCCAAAGCCGCAGGCAGCATGTGGATGAAATGTGCGCAAACGCATATTATAAACACATCTGAGAACAATGGAAAGACCAGCTGAAGACAAGTCTATAAAGAATATCAGTCATGCAGACTTTGTGTTAATGGCAACAGCTCAACATTTCTCTTCATTGGACAACTTGCATAAGGGGAGAGCGCGAACGCAGTCCCCCACTACCAGAAATTATGCAGTCGAGATTCCCACATTTGGGGTATTCGCAGAGGTCAACCAAACCTTCAGTGCAATGGTTAGGCCTCACCCTGGGTGAATCACCTGCTTGATCATGGTTTCTCCCCTGCCAGGTAAGTATGAAGCATTAAGCAGCAACATAGGTTGAGAACTAAAAGGTGCAATTGCTCATTGATGGTGTATTATGTCATTAGACTCTAGCGATAATCAAAGACAACTGAGGTCATGTGAGCTTAAACCAAATTGGCAGCCTTAAGCCAAACCAGTAGGAAGCCTGCAAAATTCCTTTGCCCTGTGGCTTTATGTCTCCGTGGAGAAAATCTTGGTAGGCATGGACACCCCGACTCTCAAACTTAGACTCCGCAGCTGGACAGGCCCGAAAATTTAAACACTAGAAAAAGCACCCATCCTACTGGCACATCCCGTAAGTGTACACTGGAGGAAAAACAAATCACTGGCATCCATGCTAAAATGTCCAGGCTTCAGAAATTACCCCCAAATTTTAACGGACATCTGGGATGAGCGGGAGTCTGCAACTGAACTATGCTCTCGCCCAAGCCGTATGAATGCCCTGAAAGCAAACAATTGCTCCATATAAGTGTTCCACACCAAAATTTATTAGACATAGAAAAATAAAGAAAGGAAGTAGCTACCCAACCAACATGGGCAAAACAAAATCAAGAGGGAAAGATGTCTCCACCCCACCGTAACCATCCAACAGCGCAAATTGTGGGCATCTTTGTGACTACTAGTCCTTTTCAGACAACACCAAGTCTATCCATTTGAGGTGTGCATATTTAGAACAGAACTGGTGTCATTTTCATTAATAGTCAGAGGGACCACAAAGCCACAGATTTGAAAAAAACAGGGATGCACAAAATGAGCAAGCCTCTGCAATAAGAAAGCTTAATGATTTGAGTAATGCCCCACACCACTACAGTTGCACCCATAATCAAAAAGGTCCATCAGGCCCACACGTTTACACAACCTCTGGATCCTCCAAAGCGCAGGCAGCATGTGGATGAAATGTGCGCAAACGCATATTATAAACACATCTGAGAACAATGGAAAGACCAGCTGAAGACAAGTCTATAAAGAATATCAGTCATGCAGACTTTGTGTTAATGGCAACAGCTCAACATTTCTCTTCATTGGACAACTTGCATAAGGGGAGAGCGCGAACGCAGTCCCCCACTACCAGAAATTATGCAGTCGAGATTCCCACATTTGGGGGATTCGCAGAGGTCAACCAAACCTTCAGTGCAATGGTTAGGCCTCACCCTGGGTGAACCACCTGCTTGATCATGGTTTCTCCCCTGCCAGGTAAGTATGAAGCATTAAGCAGCAACATAGGTTGAGAACTAAAAGGTGCTAATTGCTCATTGATGGTGTATTATGTCATTAGACTCTAGCGATAATCAAAGACAACTGAGGTCATGTGAGCTTAAACCAAATTGGCAGCCTTAAGCCAAACCAGTAGGAAGCCTGCAAAATTCCTTTGCCCTGTGGCTTTATGTCTCCGTGGAGAAAATCTTGGTAGGCATGGACACCCCGACTCTCAAACTTAGACTCCGCAGCTGGACAGGCCCGAAAATTTAAACACTAGAAAAAGCACCCATCCTACTGGCACATCCCGTAAGTGTACACTGGAGGAAAAACAAATCACTGGCATCCATGCTAAAATGTCCAGGCTTCAGAAATTACCCCCAAATTTTAACGGACATCTGGGATGAGCGGGAGTCTGCAACTGAACTATGCTCTCGCCCAAGCCGTATGAATGCCCTGAAAGCAAACAATTGCTCCATATAAGTGTTCCACACCAAAATTTATTAGACATAGAAAAATAAAGAAAGGAAGTAGCTACCCAACCAACATGGGCAAAACAAAATCAAGAGGGAAAGATGTCTCCACCCCACCGTAACCATCCAACAGCGCAAATTGTGGGCATCTTTGTGACTACTAGTCCTTTCCGACAACACCAAGTCTATCCATTTTGAGGTGTGCATATTTAGAACAGAACTGGTGTCATTTTCATTAATAGTCAGAGCGACCACAAAGCCACAGATTTGAAAAAAAACAGGGATGCACAAAATGAGCAAGCCTCTGCAATAAGAAAGCTTAATGATTTGAGTAATGCCCCACACCACTACAGTTGCACCCATAATCAAAAAGGTCCATCAGGCCCACACGTTTACACAACCTCTGGATCCTCCAAAGCCGCAGGCAGCATGTGGATGAAATGTGCGCAAACGCATTTTTTAAACACATCTGAGAACAATGGAAAGACCAGCTGAAGACAAGTCTATAAAGAATATCAGTCATGCAGACTTTGTGTTAATGGCAACAGCTCAACATTTCTCTTCATTGGACAACTTGCATAAGGGGAGAGCGCGAACGCAGTCCCCCACTACCAGAAATTATGCAGTCGAGATTCCCACATTTGGGGAATTCGCAGAGGTCAACCAAACCTTCAGTGCAATGGTTAGGCCTCACCCTGGGTGAACCACCTGCTTGATCATGGTTTCTCCCCTGCCAGGTAAGTATGAAGCATTAAGCAGCAACATAGGTTGAGAACTAAAAGGTGCAAATTGCTCATTGATGGTGTATTATGTCATTAGACTCTAGCGATAATCAAAGACAACTGAGGTCATGTGAGCTTAAACCAAATTGGCAGCCTTAAGCCAAACCAGTAGGAAGCCTGCAAAATTCCTTTGCCCTGTGGCTTTATGTCTCCGTGGAGAAAATCTTGGTAGGCATGGACACCCCGACTCTCAAACTTAGACTCCGCAGCTGGACAGGCCCGAAAATTTAAACACTAGAAAAAGCACCCATCCTACTGGCACATCCCGTAAGTGTACACTGGAGGACAAACAAATCACTGGCATCCATGCTAAAATGTCCAGGCTTCAGAAATTACCCCCAAATTTTAAGGGACATCTGGGATGAGCGGGAGTCTGCAACTGAACTATGCTCTCGCCCAAGCCGTATGAATGCCCTGAAAACAAACAATTGCTCCATATAAGTGTTCCACACCAAAATTTATTAGACATAGAAAAATAAAGAAAGGAAGTAGCTACCCAACCAACATGGGCAAAACAAAATCAAGAGGGAAAGATGTCTCCACCCCACCGTAACCATCCAACAGCGCAAATTGTGGGCATCTTTGTGACTACTAGTCCTTTCAGACAACACCAAGTCTATCCATTTGAGGTGTGCATATTTAGAACAGAACTGGTGTCATTTTCATTAATAGTCAGAGCGACCACAAAGCCACAGATTTGAAAAAAAACAGGGATGCACAAAATGAGCAAGCCTCTGCAATAAGAAAGCTTAATGATTTGAGTAATGCCCCACACCACTACAGTTGCACCCATTATCAAAAAGGTCCATCAGGCCCACACGTTTAGACAACCTCTGGATCCTCCAAAGCCGCAGGCAGCATGTGGATGAAATGTGCGCAAACGCATTTCTTAAACACATCTGAGAACAATGGAAAGACCAGCTGAAGACAAGTCTATAAAGAATATCAGTCATGCAGGCTTTGTGTTAATGGCAACAGCTCAACATTTCTCTTCATTGGACAACTTGCATAAGGGGAGAGCGCGAACGCAGTCCCCCACTACCAGAAATTATGCAGTCGAGATTCCCACATTTGGGGAATTCGCAGAGGTCAACCAAACCTTCAGTGCAATGGTTAGGCCTCACCCTGGGTGAACCACCTGCTTGATCATGGTTTCTCCCCTGCCAGGTAAGTATGAAGCATTAAGCAGCAACATAGGTTGAGAACTAAAAGGTGCAAATTGCTCATTGATGGTGTATTATGTCATTAGACTCTAGCGATAATCAAAGACAACTGAGGTCATGTGAGCTTAAACCAAATTGGCAGCCTTAAGCCAAACCAGTAGGAAGCCTGCAAAATTCCTTTGCCCTGTGGCTTTATGTCTCCGTGGAGAAAATCTTGGTAGGCATGGACACCCCGACTCTCAAACTTAGACTCCGCAGCTGGACAGGCCCGAAAATTTAAACACTAGAAAAAGCACCCATCCTACTGGCACATCCCGTAAGGACAAACAAATCACTGGCATCCATGCTAAAATGTCCAGGCTTCAGAAATTACCCCCAAATTTTAACGGACATCTGGGATGAGCGGGAGTCTGCAACTGAACTATGCTCTCGCCCAAGCCGTATGAATGCCCTGAAAGCAAACAATTGCTCCATATAAGTGTTCCACACCAAAATTTATTAGACATAGAAAAATAAAGAAAGGAAGTAGCTACCCAACCAACATGGGCAAAACAAAATCAAGAGGGAAAGATGTCTCCACCCCACCGTAACCATCCAACAGCGCAAATTGTGGGCATCTTTGTGACTACTAGTCCTTTCCGACAACACCAAGTCTATCCATTTTGAGGTGTGCATATTTAGAACAGAACTGGTGTCATTTTCATTAATAGTCAGAGGGACCACAAAGCCACAGATTTGAAAAAAAACAGGGATGCACAAAATGAGCAAGCCTCTGCAATAAGAAAGCTTAATGATTTGAGTAATGCCCCACACCACTACAGTTGCACCCATAATCAAAAAGGTCCATCAGGCCCACACGTTTACACAACCTCTGGATCCTCCAAAGCCGCAGGCAGCATGTGGATGAAATGTGCGCAAACGCATATTATAAACACATCTGAGAACAATGGAAAGACCAGCTGAAGACAAGTCTATAAAGAATATCAGTCATGCAGACTTTGTGTTAATGGCAACAGCTCAACATTTCTCTTCATTGGACAACTTGCATAAGGGGAGAGCGCGAACGCAGTCCCCCACTACCAGAAATTATGCAGTCGAGATTCCCACATTTGGGGAATTCGCAGAGGTCAACCAAACCTTCAGTGCAATGGTTAGGCCTCACCCTGGGTGAACCACCTGCTTGATCATGGTTTCTCCCCTGCCAGGTAAGTATGAAGCATTAAGCAGCAACATAGGTTGAGAACTAAAAGGTGCAAATTGCTCATTGATGGTGTATTATGTCTTTAGACTCTAGCGATAATCAAAGACAACTGAGGTCATGTGAGCTTAAACCAAATTGGCAGCCTTAAGCCAAACCAGTAGGAAGCCTGCAAAATTCCTTTGCCCTGTGGCTTTATGTCTCCGTGGAGAAAATCTTGGTAGGCATGGACACCCCGACTCTCAAACTTAGACTCCGCAGCTGGACAGGCCCGAAAATTTAAACACTAGAAAAAGCACCCATCCTACTGGCACATCCCGTAAGTGTACACTGGAGGAAAAACAAATCACTGGCATCCATGCTAAAATGTCCAGGCTTCAGAAATTACCCCCAAATTTTAACGGACATCTGGGATGAGCGGGAGTCTGCAACTGAACTATGCTCTCGCCCAAGCCGTATGAATGCCCTGAAAGCAAACAATTGCTCCATATAAGTGTTCCACACCAAAATTTATTAGACATAGAAAAATAAAGAAAGGAAGTAGCTACCCAACCAACATGGGCAAAACAAAATCAAGAGGGAAAGATGTCTCCACCCCACCGTAACCATCCAACAGCGCAAATTGTGGGCATCTTTGTGACTACTAGTCCTTTCCGACAACACCAAGTCTATCCATTTTGAGGTGTGCATATTTAGAACAGAACTGGTGTCATTTTCATTAATAGTCAGAGCGACCACAAAGCCACAGATTTGAAAAAAAAACAGGGATGCACAAAATGAGCAAGCCTCTGCAATAAGAAAGCTTAATGATTTGAGTAATGCCCCACACCACTACAGTTGCACCCATAATCAAAAAGGTCCATCAGGCCCACACGTTTACACAACCTCTGGATCCTCCAAAGCCGCAGGCAGCATGTGGATGAAATGTGCGCAAACGCATTTCTTAAACACATCTGAGAACAATGGAAAGACCAGCTGAAGACAAGTCTATAAAGAATATCAGTCATGCAGACTTTGTGTTAATGGCAACAGCTCAACATTTCTCTTCATTGGACAACTTGCATAAGGGGAGAGCGCGAACGCAGTCCCCCACTACCAGAAATTATGCAGTCGAGATTCCCACATTTGGGGAATTCGCAGAGGTCAACCAAACCTTCAGTGCAATGGTTAGGCCTCACCCTGGGTGAACCACCTGCTTGATCATGGTTTCTCCCCTGCCAGGTAAGTATGAAGCATTAAGCAGCAACATAGGTTGAGAACTAAAAGGTGCAAATTGCTCATTGATGGTGTATTATGTCATTAGACTCTAGCGATAATCAAAGACAACTGAGGTCATGTGAGCTTAAACCAAATTGGCAGCCTTAAGCCAAACCAGTAGGAAGCCTGCAAAATTCCTTTGCCCTGTGGCTTTATGTCTCCGTGGAGAAAATCTTGGTAGGCATGGACACCCCGACTCTCAAACTTAGACTCCGCAGCTGGACAGGCCCGAAAATTTAAACACTAGAAAAAGCACCCATCCTACTGGCACATCCCGTAAGTGTACACTGGAGGAAAAACAAATCACTGGCATCCATGCTAAAATGTCCAGGCTTCAGAAATTACCCCCAAATTTTAACGGACATCTGGGATGAGCGGGAGTCTGCAACTGAACTATGCTCTCGCCCAAGCCGTATGAATGCCCTGAAAGCAAACAATTGCTCCATATAAGTGTTCCACACCAAAATTTATTAGACATAGAAAAATAAAGAAAGGAAGTAGCTACCCAACCAACATGGGCAAAACAAAATCAAGAGGGAAAGATGTCTCCACCCCACCGTAACCATCCAACAGCGCAAATTGTGGGCATCTTTGTAACTACTAGTCCTTTCCGACAACACCAAGTCTATCCATTTTGAGGTGTGCATATTTAGAACAGAACTGGTGTCATTTTCATTAATAGTCAGAGCGACCACAAAGCCACAGATTTGAAAAAAAAAACAGGGACGCACAAAATGAGCAAGCCTCCGCAATAAGAAAGCTTAATGATTTGAGTAACGCCCCACACCACTACAGTTGCACCCATTATCAAAAAGGTCCATCAGGCCCACACGTTTACACAACCTCTGGATCCTCCAAAGCCGCAGGCAGCATGTGGATGAAATGTGCGCAAACGCATTTCTTAAACACATCTGAGAACAATGGAAAGACCAGCTGAAGCCAAGTCTATAAAGAATATCAGTCATGCAGACTTTGTGTTAATGGCAACAGCTCAACATTTCTCTTCATTGGACAACTTGCATAAGGGGAGAGCGCGAACGCAGTCCCCCACCACCAGAAATTATGCAGTCAAGATTCCCACATTTGGGGAATTTGCAGAGGTCAACCAAACCTTCAGTGCAATGGTTAGGCCTCTCCCTTGATGAACCACCTCTCAAAACCTTGTCCTAGCCCCATCTTTTTCAGGACCGCCCTTAAAAAATTGTGGTTAACCCGGTCGAAAGCCTTTTCCTGGTCCAAATTAACTATAGAGAGAGGTATTTTCCTCTGTTCAACCCAACTTAAAATATCTCTAACTAAACAAAGGTTCATGGCGATCGACCTACCTACCACCCCACATGTCTGATCCGGTCTGATCACAGAGCCCATTACCCTCCTTAATCTACCAGTCAACACTTTTGCCAACACCTTATAATCGCAATTCAACAAGGTTATTGGCCTCCAATTCCTTAAGTCCTCTTTCATTCCTTTTTTAAATAAAAGGGTCACAAGACCTGCCCTCATAGTTTCTGTTAAAAGGCCGTCTCTGAAGCATTCCCTATAGACTTCTGCTAAGTATCTTTCAATGGTCCCTAAAAATGTTTTATAAAAGTCTACCGGCAGCCCATCGCTTCCTGGGGCTTTGCCCTTTTTTAGCTCTTTCACTGCTTCTCTGATCTCCTTTATAGTGATTTCAATCTCCTCTCCTTTTAGAGATCCCTCCAAAGTCCCAATGACCTCATTTGCAACCTCTTCATCAACCTCCTCCTCCCCAAATAAGTTTTCATAAAACACTTTAACTAAATGTAGCATTTCTTTGTTAGAGGTAACATTGCCATCTTCTCCTATCAACACTTCAATCCTCCTTCTTTTTCTTCGTTTCCTGTTATTAGAAAAGAAAAAACTAGTTGGCTTTTCATCGTCAATTCTTGCTTGCAGTCTAGCATCTTCCATTAGTAACTTCCCTTCAGAGAAAAAATGGTCTTTTAAGTTTTTTTGTAGAGTCACAGCCCTATCCCATCCTTCCCTTGTTCCCAAACTTCCATCTCCCCACAACTCTTGGAGCTCTCTAGACCACTCCTTTACATTACCCTTTTTAATTTGTGCCAATTTTCTTCACCAGCATCTGCAAAAAAGGCCAATTCTGACTTTGACCTCTTCCCACCATTGGCCCCAGGATTGATACAAATTTCTGAGATTCTCCCAACTGATCAATAAGAGGTTCAAGACTTTACAGAACAGTTCATTATCTAAAAAATTCACATTAAGTCTCCAAGCTCCCCTCCCTCTTCTTTCTCCCACCCCATCTATTTCCATTTTGACCATACTGTGGTCAGTACACCACATAGGAGAAAGTCTGTAAACTAGTGGTTTAAGATTTTCTGAAATGAAAAAATAGTCTAAACGCGCAGCCTCTCCTCTGCTGTTCCACCATGTAAAGGCAGGGCCAACCACCCTCATTTCCCTGCATACATCTTTTAATTTAAATTTATTAACTAAGGAAGCCAAGGCTGATCCCGAGGCATTTTCTAAGGAGACATTAAAATCCCCACCCAAAATAATACACTTATTTGTAAAGAAAAAAGCCTCCAGGCCTTCTAAAAACCCTCCCCTCTCCCTTGCTTGGCATGGAGCATACACATTGATCAGTCTCAAAGCCATGTCTTTCCACCATGCATCCACAACCAGCACCCTCCCCGGGAATATGACTGCTGCTGACTCGATAACAAAGTCCCAGGAACCGAATAAAATTCCAACTCCGTCAGCATTCACATTCCCCACCCCCCACCTGGAGGGACCTTTCTCCCAACCCTCTGAAAAAATACAAACGTCATTTTCATCCTTTAAATGACATTCCTGTAAGAAACAGAAATCAAAGTCGATTTTTTCCATGGATAAATAAAAAGCTTTCCTTTTTAAAGGACTTCTCATACCTCTAACGTTCAGGGTGGCAGCTTTAAGTATACCCATAAGTAAAAGTAAAAGGGAAAAAAAACACTTCAAGGCAACACATTGAGAAGAGGCATAACGCACAAAAAATCAAATTGTAATATCTGATCATCAAACTATTACTTTACAACTCCTTTTGCTTGTTCAGTTCCTTTCTCATCATTCCTCTTGTTATCATTACTCTGATCATGTCCTTTAATTGTCCCCATCATTTCTAAAGCGTTCTCATTTTTATTTTTTCCAATAGCATTGTTTCCAAAACCCATAACTGGTGTTGATACATCCAAGGATGAATCATTCAAAACGGTAACACAGGTCTCCTTCTGCTGTTTCTTTGGAGGGGCCTTTAGCACCAGTCCCTCATCCCTCCTCCTCTTCTGTAGACTGTTTGCCTCCACCATTTCTGTATCGGACCCCATAGTATCCAATGCCGAAGGTGAGTTGTCACTCTCAGTTCTCTCTCGTTGTTCTTCATTTTGGTAAATACCGCTTAGAATTTCAGTCATCTCAGACCATAACTGGGATGGATTACTAGGTCCCCCTTCCCCCACTGCGGATTCATCATTGCCACTAGAATTTTCTGAGACACCCGATGGGCCTGCCTTTTCCACTTCCCCCAAATCCATGAGCAAGGCTTCAAAACCCTGCTCCTCACGAAAAAGACTCGCAAAAGTTCTTTGTCTGTTAGGACATTGCTTGTATAAATGGTTGAAATCTCCGCACAGACTGCAGGCTTTTTGATTAGGGCAGGTGTTTGTCATATGCTCGGTAGCACCACAACTTCTACAAGTTTTGCCTTTGCACTCAGCCTTCACATGGCCTTTCTCTCCGCATCTCCTGCAATACACAGGCTGTCCAGGATAGAATAAATATCCACGATTTGCCCCAATAAAAAAAGAACCAGGCGGATGAATTAAACCACCTTGGGTGCCCGACTCAGCTTTAAGCTTAGCTGTGAATTTCCTCTTCCCATTCCAAATGCCAAATTTGTCCATCAGTTTTTCACCCCCTTTAACATTCTCACAGTAACGGGAAAGAAAGGTTAAAATGTCTCTTTCCTCCACATAAGGGTTATACATATGAACTGTTATTTGGACAACATCTTGAATGAAAGCAGGTATCGCATACATGCCTGTTAGTAGCTGGTGATTGCTCTGCTTTCTCCAACTCTCAAAAAAGTCCACACAATCTTTCATCTGGGCAAAGGTAACATCCATAAATCCAGCAGCCGAAAAATCTTGCAGACAAAAGATTGACAATGCAGAAACATTGAATAGCCCCTTCAGGATGTCCATAACAAAGAACTCTCTAGTAAACTTCTTCTTCTCCAATGCTGTTGCTTTCTCTTCCAAAGACACTCGAACAGTATTCCGTAACCGCACCATCATGGTCGGTCGATTGGGTTGATTAATAGTCTGCTCCATCCGGCATCCTCCAGGAGGCGCGTAACCGAGGGCACACAGACTCAATCCTTACTCTACTTGGTTTCAGAGAAACACACCACCTGCTTGATCATGGTTTCTCCCCTGCCAGGTAAGTATGAAGCATTAAGCAGCAACATAGGTTGAGAACTAAAAGGTGCAAATTGCTCATTGATGGTGTATTATGTCATTAGACTCTAGCGATAATCAAAGACAACTGAGGTCATGTGAGCTTAAACCAAATTGGTAGCCTTAAGCCAAACCAGTAGGAAGCCTGCAAAATTCCTTTGCCCTGTGGCTTTATGTCTCCGTGGAGAAAATCTTGGTAGGCATGGACACCCCGACTCTCAAACTTAGACTCCGCAGCTGGACAGGCCCGAAAATTTAAACACTAGAAAAAGCACCCATCCTACTGGCACATCCCGTAAGTGTACACTGGAGGAAAAACAAATCACTGGCATCCATGCTAAAATGTCCAGGCTTCAGAAATTACCCCCAAATTTTAACGGACATCTGGGATGAGCGGGAGTCTGCAACTGAACTATGCTCTCGCCCAAGCCGTATGAATGCCCTGAAAGCAAACAATTGCTCCATATAAGTGTTCCACACCAAAATTTATTAGACATAGAAAAATAAAGAAAGGAAGTAGCTACCCAACCAACATGGGCAAAACAAAATCAAGAGGGAAAGATGTCTCCACCCCACCGTAACCATCCAACAGCGCAAATTGTGGGCATCTTTGTGACTACTAGTCCTTTCCGACAACACCAAGTCTATCCATTTTGAGGTGTGCATATTTAGAACAGAACTGGTGTCATTTTCATTAATAGTCAGAGCGACCACAAAGCCACAGATTTGAAAAAAAAAACAGGGATGCACAAAATGAGCAAGCCTCTGCAATAAGAAAGCTTAATGATTTGAGTAATGCCCCACACCACTACAGTTGCACCCATAATCAAAAAGGTCCATCAGGCCCACACGTTTACACAACCTCTGGATCCTCCAAAGCCGCAGGCAGCATGTGGATGAAATGTGCGCAAACGCATATTTAAAACACATCTGAGCACAATGGAAAGACCAGCTGAAGACAAGTCTATAAAGAATATCAGTCATGCAGACTTTGTGTTAATGGCAACAGCTCAACATTTCTCTTCGTTGGACAACTTGCATAAGGGGAGAGCGCGAACGCAGTCCCCCACTACCAGAAATTATGCAGTCGAGATTCCCACATTTGGGGAATTCGCAGAGGTCAACCAAACCTTCAGTGCAATGGTTAGGCCTCACCCTGGGTGAACTTTTTTTTTTTTTTTTTATTTATTAACAAAAACCAAAACATTTCCACAACAATACAAAAAACATCCTTCAAAAACCACTTCAAAATTAATACGTATACAAAAATAGGAAAAACTTTAAGAAGACATGAAAGTATTCAGATCAAATTAAAGGCATCCTTCAAAACTAGTTACAGAGCAAAACCATTGTAATGGAAAATGTTAATACATGATAGTCATACTTCAAGGGATGTCATAACACTAATTTGTTTACATTTAAAACAAAATAAGGACAGATACAAATCAACCTATCCCAACTCTTTCCAGCCCACCCCACAAGGCTCTGGTCTCTTCTTTCCCATAACATTTTCTATACCCCTCCACCTCTTCTTTTATTCTTCCCAGCAGGAGGAGAAAGAGATTGCCAGAACTGTCCGGGTTCCTTCTCAGGGCTCTTGTTCTCCTTTCCCACAAGACCCTTTTTCCCTCCGACACTACCACTGTCACTACTCTTCTCCTTTTTTTGGTCAAGTTTCTCAGGCCTTCCCCATACAAAACCAGATCTCTGGTTATAATAGGCCCTTTCCAAACTTCCCACCATTTGGCTACCAATCCCCACAGAATTCTTGCACCCCCACAAGACCAGAAGGCATGTTCTATTGTCTCCTCGTTTCCACATCCTACTGGACATTGCGGTGTCCCACCTTCTCCGTGCCTATACAACCTTTCTCTTACTGGTAATCTTCCCAAAACGGTTAACCAGTTGAGGTCCTTGCATGCACTGGGCAAATATGGTGGCTGTAAGACATCCCAGTTTCCTCTTATTTGCATTAATGTTGCTTCATCATGTTTTATAAATTCATCCCTCATCCTTGTGTATAACTTTTTTGATCTAGGATCAAAGAGTCTTCCAACACCCACTTATTCCCGACCACTAAGTCTGCTACCTTCCTATAATATCCAGGTCTATCTACTGACCATGGCATTGTTCCTCTCCAACTACTCAGAGACCTAAAAGCAAAACCCAACCAAAAACGTGCCAGAATTCCCACTTTGTGATTTTTTTCCATTATTGTCATTTTGGCAGCCCAAGAATAAAAAATCGCGTCCATTTTTGAAAAGAGTCTGAACACACCTCTTCCACCCTCCTCTATTGGCTTGTACATTTGTGTTCTAGTTACCCTTTCTATTTCCCCTTTCCATAAAAAGGTAAATATAGCTCTTTCAATTTTCTTTCCAAATAGATACGGAACTGGGAAAATATATGAAAGAAATTTAGACTTGGGTATATGTCTGCTTTTACTACCACTCCTCTTCCTCACAAGGACAGTTTTCTCTTCTCCCAATTCTCTAGTTTCCCTTTTATCTCACCTAGCTTCCTTTCCCAGTTTTTACTTCCCCCCCCTTCCCTGAAGAACTGTACTCCTAAAATCTTTAGGCCATCTTCAATAATTTTATAATTTACACCTTCAATTACACTATTTTCCCATTTTCCAAAAAACATAACAAGCGATTTGGCATTATTAACTTTAGCTCCGGATGCCTTTTCATACTTTCTTAAAATTCTATCAACTGCTGCAAATTCTGTTCCCTTAGTTAACCTCTTAAGCCCTGAGGCCTATTTTCCGAAAATCCTATACTTTTACTTTTTAAGGCATTTCTCAGCTTTTACAAGGCCTAAACTGCAAATCTTGGTATCAAAATGAAGATAGGTTCTTGGGGAGTGGTGTGGATGAGTTAATTTGACAGTCAAGAACACTGGGTAAGAGTAATTGATGTTGGAATGGCCAAAAAATGAACTCCGCCTAAAAAAAAAACACGCTTCCTCCAATATCTCCTTATTTTACTTATAACGAAGCAAATAAACACAATCAATTGTAACCACTGCATGTCAAGAACATCTGTAGCAAGTTTGGTGTTCATACTACAAGAAACTAATATTCTGTAAAGGTTTTGATTGAACAAAGTTCAGGCGTAATCCATGTTGGCACAGTTTGGCACAATTTGGCACAATAATTGAAATATGGAAAAATCTTGTCCAAAGCTTCAGCTACGTTCATAGTCTTCTTTTCTTGCTTACGGGACATGATTTCAGCAAAAAAAACTCCTAAAGAAACGCTGTAAAGGGGGGTAGAAGCTCATTTACGCCATCTTGCTGCGCTTTTGGGAACGTTTCACTCACAAACGCTTTGACGTCGAGCTTCTGCGTGTCCCTACCCCCCGACCATCTGTCCAATCCGGGAGATCTATATATCGATGGAAAGCTCTGATTCTATGGAAACCAATCAGCTCAACCATTTTGAGATTGACGGGATCGCCGACGAATCACACGACGCGCAGCGTGGAGAGACCACCTCTTACGCACGGGGAGTCATTCCATAATTGGTGACGTAATGACGCCACAGAGCTACAGAAATAATCCAAAATGGCGTTTGCGCGAAGCTATCGACCGGACATAAGAACAAACGGACTTTTATCGCTATGGAAATAACTTTTTGTTGAAAAAACGGCAAAGGTAAGACAAGATTTACATGCTTGCTTGGTTTCGCTGGCGTTTTTTCGTGGAACTTTCGCTCCCTGCTCTGAAATACTTCATGCAATGTTAATGAGTTGCATATCACTGGATTCAGCTGGTTGTTAGCTTTCATTTAATGTAATGGTTTTGGTGTTTCCGTTTATATTGTGGATACATATCGCACATAAACAAAAACGTGGTCATGAATTATACTCCGGACATGTTGTTGTTTATTTGCATGGCGTTCGAGCTGTGGTTAACGGATATGAAACTGAATTAGATACGTTTTTAGAGGAGTTTCCGCTGAACACAACAGTATTTAATATGTGTGGGTTATTCTCAGGGTTCGTGACCTATGAGTGAAAATGTAACGCA
>SRMA01027187.1:353265-431010 GCA_007224835.1 Danionella cerebrum | reverse complement strand
TTTGTCTCATTTTTTTAGGTGAATATACTGTTTAGTAGTGGATAAGGAAAAGTTCTGGATGTTGATGCTTTTTGAAAGGGGACCCAGCAGGTGTGATTTCCAGACACAATGATCCACCTGCTCTCTGTGTTCTCAGATCTCAAACGAATGCTAGAAGAATGACACGAAGTTTCAGTGAAATGAACCTGCTGATTGAACATTTGGCACAGAAACTGCGTTAACTTGTCAGTGCGTAGACAGCAAAAGTGCACGAACAGTAGTTATAGATTTAATTACACTGACAGTAATTATCACTCCACCGACATGTCTGTCATTTAGTTTATTGGTGCATTCCCAATAAAGATGTCTCTGCGCACACTCTGCACTCAATCAGCTGTTTTGAAATAAGTAGGATTGATGCAACCCAGGTTTTTTTTTTTCATTTTTATGACACATATTTTGCATGTAATTCATACTAAAATGTGAGAAAATGCATGATAGTCTTTCCATTTCATTTTACAGACACCAAATCTGTCTGGGATTACTTTTGAGATTTCAAGACCTATGATGTGGCTTGTGTTTTTCAAAATTGTGAAAATATATATATGTTTGTATTTCAACTTTGAACACATAAAGATACCAAGCTTTGAACACATTGTGTTTGATATCAAACTGATTTCTGGGAAACTGTAGATTAAAAAGGACTTCAGCACTTTTAATATGGCTCAATGTTCCTCAGGGAGAATTTGTGCTTGTATGGTGGTCTGGACAGAGCACTTGAAGCTCTGGAAGCTGTAAGATGAGTTTGATGGTGACATCGGGCTAATGCTCCAAATGGAAGTGATGGGCAGCTACTGGCCTTAGAGTTATTCTTGCAGAGCCAAAGATTCCCCTGCGATGTGTCATTTGTGAGAGAGCCCAGTACACTCAGGAAACCAATTGACCCCATTAAAAGCTGTGAGCTGTGGCTGGCTGTTTTATGCAGAGAGATCATAAAGTAGCTTCGTTGATTTGATCTTAACTGTCGACCCCAGCACCTGGAATCACTCTCTAAATACAGGGCACGTGATTCTTTAAACTACATACGTACGATGTTAATTCGTGCTGCAGGAATAAAAGCTTGCAAATAACTATGATTACGATACATTATATTTCCATTTGATGTCTGTTATTTCAAAGGTTTTTCTTTGTTTGTTTAGCTGCTTTGTTTGTTTCTCTGGCCTGATGCTGCTGTGCTGCTTTTAGAGCACCATGACAACATGAATCAACATTTTTTTTGAATGAGTTTGTATCCAAATTTGAAAATCTTTCTTTTGATGTAAATGGCGGTCAGATGTTGAGAGGCACTCTGTCGGCTTTGTCTGGATGCTAGATCATTGCTATTCAGATATTGGGTTTACTTAACCCTTGTAAGGTCTTCGGGTCTGTGGGACCCGTTTTCAATTTTCATCATTAAAAAAACTATATAAATAAATATTTTTTCAAACTGAGATTCATTGGCCTTGGCTCATTTTCTGTGAGGGACAATAATCAGAAAAAAAAATCATTGACCCCCCCCCCCCCCAGGCATCCCCCTCCTTCACATTTGTATTACATACAGGGTCTTCGGGTCCACTGGACCCAGGGCTAGTTAAAGTGTTGAAATCTTAGGTCCTGTGTACTCTCAATTTCCCTACATGTGTGTGGGTGGGTGTGGGTGTGTGTGCATACGTGCGTGTGTGCATGCGTGCGTGGGTGTGTGTGTGTGTGTATATATGTGTGTTGAAGGGAGAAAGTAATACGGTTCCCACACAAGGTTGCAACAATGTTGTAAATTTGGAGCACCCAACAATATTTGCACCCACATTCCCACATGTTTCACTCTGCCCTGCGGGAATGAAGCTTGGAGAGACAGTATAAATATCTTGGTCAGTGTGGTTCCATATACTACACAAGATGGCAAAGTGATTCTCAGTTCAGACTGCAGTACAACTGATACTGCGGTACAACTGAGTTCAAATCTTTGACACTGACATACAGGACAGTCACAAGCTCCGCTCCTTCATACCTTCACAATCTCCTCCAGCTCTACGTCCCCTCCAGACGCCTTTGTTCAGAAAATGAACAGCGTCTGGTGGTCCCATCTCAGAGCGGCAAAAATCTCTCACCAGGACCTTCTCCTTCACAGTTCCTGGCTGGTGGAATTCCATTGCCGTCCCTGAATCTCTTTACACGTTCAAAAAGCAGCTAAAAACTCTACTCTTTCGAGACCCAATGTAAGTCGCTTTGGATGAAAGTGTCTGCTAAATACATAAATGTAAATGATACTGGAAGAGACAGAGGGATTTGAAGATGAAGCAGAGGAAGATGTTTGGAACATATTTCTGAAAATTCTGACACTGAGTTTGAAGAAGTGGATGAAGATCAGCCAGGTCAGAAAAGTAAAAGAGACTCAGGACCAGACCTTCATCAGTCTGGACGATATGAACAGCGAGGGCAAGCCTCTGAACAGCTGTGGCCAGGACAAGCCTATCAGCCTGCTTCAAAATGAAAAAGAACTTTAGGACCAGGCCGCCAGCAAGAATTTACAAGATCAGCCACTAAGCAGCCCGGCATAGGATCAGACTGTCAGCAGCTTATAAAGGACATATGGATGTCAAAATATGGCAGAATTGAATGGTCATCCTGCTCAAAAACGAAGCCCCCCGCCTGGCTGCCAATGTGATTTGGATGATACCAGGACCTACACGTTTGGGAGTCACTCATGCACACGACATCAGATCTTCTTTTGACCTTTTTATGACATACCCCATCAAGACAATCATCAAGACAATGAGGAATTATTGCTGTTTTATGATGCATTTCCTTGTGTTTTTACATTTTAATAAAAAAATAAACAAAAACGAGTAGCACTTTTATTCATAATCATCTGATTTGAAACAGGTGAAGGAAAAAAAATTTTAAAAAGTATTGTTTATATTACTTAAAAATGTGATGAACATCTGTTGAGTATAAAAAAAAGAAAAGAGAATTCAATATGTTGAATTAAGGACCTTAAAATGCCATGGGTCCACCAGACCCAGCAGGACCCCCTGTGTAACACAAAAACGAAGACCCTACAAGGGTTAAATAGTGCAGTGTATAGCAGTGTCTTATGTACTTCTTATATAACAAAAGCATTGTATGTTCACAGTATCTTTTAAACAGAAATCAACAAGGACCATGTTTGCGAGTCAGATTATTTTCTTAATTATCGGTCATTCATCTGGATGAAGTAACCGTTTTTGATTAGAACACACAAGGTAAATGGATTAATCATCCGGCAGGATTTATTGGGTGACTTTTTGACATTTGTTTTAAATCTGTGTCAGCCATCTTGAAATTTTGGCTGATTATCCCTAAGAAGTCCTTTTTGAGTGTCTCTAGTAAATTACCTTTAAAGAAGTTTTTGTGGCAATGCTTCATTATCGTTTTTTAATCACAATTTTTTTTTTTTTTTACAAATCTTATTACATAAGAATACTACAACAAATCTGATATTGTACAAAAAATACAATTCCAAGTACTCATTTTCATATTTTCATATTCCAAGTTGTCATTTTTTTTTGTTAAAAAAAAGAGAACAAATGGTTTCAATGTTTATTTGAAAGCAGATCACAGTTTTAAAAAAAGGTAGTGAATGAAAAATAAACATTTGAAAATAATTATTTACTGATGTATAAAGATACACAACATAGTAATTACATGACATCTTCCATCATTTGGATTTTAAATGTCGAATAAAAAAAATACATAAATATCTTATACACTCATATATAAGTCTCAGAAATTAACTTCATAATTTTACGTTTCCCTTAGTAGCAGGATAATATACTTACTCATTTGTATTTATTAAATAACTTAAGTCAACCTTTCAAAAACACATTTTGGCAATGTTATTTGACAGCAGATCACATTTAAGAACTACGACAGTATGAAATTTGTGACCACCAGAGGTCACTATTTAAAAAAAAGTTCATGAATGCGAAATCAGCACAAACTTTTAATTGTACCTTGTTTTGAAGTAGGTACACAACATAATGAAATAGATTACACCTTCCATGTGGATTTTATTTGTTGACTAAACATTTTTTTTTACTAGGTGGAACAGGAGATAGAAGCATAAGGACGCTGAAACGCAGCGCAACGTGAGACAAATGTTTGTTATTGTTCGTATCTCGAATTTTTCTTCATATCTCGAAGCAAAAAATTTTTAATGTTACATTTCTCTTAGAAGTAGGAAAATATTTATTAGGAATAAAAATATTTGCTTTTGTTCTGTCTTGGTTTTTACATACCGTTTTTTTTCTGGTTTATCAATTTTTAAATACCTGTCTTTCAATTTGACCTCACACTTTCCACATGGTGTACCAAAGAATCAATTTGACAAGTTTTTTTTTTTTTAAATGTCACTTATTCGCAAAAGCATCCCTCAGTTTAAAGTTACTACGGCGTGTGCTTCACATCTGTTCCTGAAACCTTTATTCAGTTTCAGGTAGAAAAACAACCCAGCTGTGTTCAGAATCACTCACATTAGAGGCAAATCAGTGGAAAAGGGGTGAGCTGGCCTTCCCCTGGAAAAACAACCTTAAGCTCAGCCATTTGATCTCATTAGGTCTTGATTTACTAAAAGTAACAGCGCTGATCATTCTTTTTCTCTCTCTGTGTGTTCCAAGCAGAACCTCAAGCATGTCTTGAGTCATTACGATCGTCCAGCACGACATGAATGCTGTTGTTAGTTTCTGATGGGTGCTGGACTCATGCTGGAGAGGAAGCTGAGAGAGTTAGAACAGCTTGTTTGTTTAAACCTATTTTTTTTAGCCATTGAGCACTGATGGAAAGAAAGGGTGGTTTATGTGTTGCAGCCTAGATGCTACTGATGGTTGATTGTACAGGAAACACAGAATATTAGAAATGAGCGTGTGGAAAAGTTGCAAACCTTGATTAAAAAAAAAGTATTTAACCCTTAGAAGTCTGAGGCCTTTTTGAACCTTTTTTTTTACTACTTTACAATTTGCTCTAATAAATTACCTATAAAATCATACCTTTTTTGTGATTTTAGCACAATCCCTAGGTCAAGTTAGGCCAAGGTCATATATTTCTCTTATTGGAAATCTCACTAAAGTGTTAAAGAGCCCATATCATCATTTTAAAGAAAGTTCATAATTAGTTTTTTTAAAGTCTCCAACAACAAGTTGAAATGCATCTAAGGTCAAAATACACTCACATCTTTTAAACAATTTCTGTGTTTATCAATTTTTGAATTCCGAACTTTCAATTTGACCACATTTTCCTCATGGGGCATCAATTTTAAGTTTATATTCCCTCTCACATGCTTTTGTTTATTTGCCTTTTTGTTCCGGTTTCATTATTATCCCTGCCTGTTAGCTCCTCTTGGTTTTTTCAAAAAACCTTTTTGATCTCAGCTCACGCATTTGTGAATCGATTTATGAAACGTTCGTACTAAACCCCTCCTTTATGTGACGCCACCTGCGGTAATTGGTAGCTCAAATGATCTGCATGTCACATGCATCTCAAAAAATTAAAGGACTATATACTATGTATATTAAATTACTATTATGCGGCTCATACGCATTATAACAATTAAAAACTGTATTACCTCATTGTTATCCTGCAAACTTACACGGTATGTTCAGGTAGGTATTCTTCTCACTCTTGAACCTTTCCCCCTCCCCTTTTCCAATCTCTAATCCACTCCCACCTTTAATGCCATTGTCCAGATGTAATAAATGTAAACCGGTCCGTGGGAAAAAAACTAAAAAAAATAACTATATACATTCACTGCTTCAATCCAGAGGAGGAAACACCACACCAGGTGTTCACTCCCCTGGAGACAACAAAACTCAAACAAAGCATCTACTGCCTCATGTGGTTGCTTTTGAGCAGGACTGGACAAGGAAAAAAAACAACAACAAAAAACTTAACTCATATATTATAAATTAAAGTATTAAAACTCAACAATACCATGATGCTGCTTTATCAGTAATGAACCTGTCACAATGCAGGGAATTGAGAACTGAATTTTGCAACGCAGTGAACACGTGAGGGAGAGCTAGGAAGCACAAAGTACCCAAGACCGCTGTAACAGACAAGCAACATGAGAAGAGTAGGAGGAGTAGGTAGAGTAAGAGGAACTTAGTATCGGGTGACATCACACTTTGGTGCCAAAGATTCGGTTGGAAAAAAAACTCGTTCCAGCATTTCAGACTATAACTCGATACACAGAGCCCTTTCATATTTAAAACTCAATACATATGTCTCATTATTAACCACAAGATGGTTAGTTGGGATCCCAATTGAAATGCCCCATGCATATCACCACTCTTTCTTCCATCCACATTTTTCTGAGCGGCTTCCCTGTCGTCTTCATTATTGTCTTAATATCAAGTACAGCTGGAGATAATGGAGCGACATGCTAATAACAGTGTGGCCTAAAGGGGTCCCTCCAGGGAAATATCTCTGCTGCTGGAGGAATATTAATACATTCGGAGCTTTCTAGACTTCCTGTCTTTGCTCGATGCACATTTGTCACTGCAACATAATGTCCTTCATATGCATAACAAAAGCTTTAGGATGTGAGGGTAAGTGTGTGGGTAATGATCTTATGGACTGCTGTAGAACATTATTGGAGAGCCCTCTGTGGTAATGGAAAATACACATTTGCCTATTAGGAGGATTGACCTGAGGTTTGATAAATGGCTTTCTTCGATTGGTTTGAATGGTTTGAGTACAGCTTCATGGATTGTGTCGTAAGGGCCCACTGTTCTAAAATAGTTCAGAAAATAGTTGAAAACACTAACAAACTATGCCAAGCAACACAGCATGGGCGCCGCCATCTTCTGTCCTGTGCCGAGTAGGTTGTTAAAGTGGTGGTAATACCAGGATTTTCCCCAATACATAGCACTGCTTGAAAACCGTCATAGCTTTATGATTGCTTTAAAGTAATCTTTGAGAGAAGGAAAAATTGTCCGTTTGTACCATAAAGCGCAATAGTGTTTACATTTTTTGTTTTGCATTTTATGTTGCACACTTTATGTTACACAATCCACAAATATGCAAAATAAAGACGGCAGAAAATATTGATGACAAAAATCTGCATTTCTTCTAGTTATATTTATTTTCCAGGATGGTGGTGTGTTCAGGTCACAGTAATGTTTATTGGGGTAGATGATGTCATAACTTCATTTGCATCAGGATTAAATAGGTTTTTTTTTCCCTAAATACTTTTTTTTTCAATGGTACTGCTCATGATTCCTGTCCAATTTAAATAAACACAAATATTATTATACAATTAAACATTTAGTGCACATAGAATAAATATGCGGCAATTAACTCAAAAGGTTTCAGTTTTCAGTGTAATTCTGTTGTTTTAAGCTGGACACATTTTCAGTCCTCTTTTCTTTCTGGTTTGCATTAAGAAATGAACATATATTTAAAAAATTACAAACAGAAAAAGCTGGGTGCTGTAAATTAGCAATGGATGACGTGTAAAAGAATAACATGCATACAAACGATACATTTTCATGTATTCATTGTTTTTATTATTAAAAGCCACAGTCTCAAATTCCCGAGAAGACAGTGCAAGATTGTATTCTACATGAAATAGTGATTAATTCTCATTTTGCCCCCGAAAAAAACATGGACAGTGCATGGAATAGTGATCCATTTTGTCCGAGTGTGATGTGTGAGCTTGCAGCAAATGAAACAGACATCAATGAAAAACTAAAAGTTTCCAAGATCACATAAAGTCATTAGATTTAGAAAAAGGATGTGAAAGGTAGCGAGAAAGAGAGAGAGAGTCACACTTCTGAGTCGTGGTTTCTGGCTGTAGCACAGAAATCACTTTATGGGGTTAAATTATTAGTGTAAATATTAAAATTGAGGTTGTTATTGTAGAGGTACATGCCAGTCTTAAAAAAGAAGGGCGCTCCTTTTACTGAATGGTGGGGGAAACACTGTACTATAAAAAATTAAAAACACCTAAAAATATATATCAATAACTTTGTTTTTTTAGTCAGTGCAGTTGCAGTTTGCATTCATATATGTTAAAATAATTCACACATAATTACTTTTGCTGTCGATCATTTAACAATATGTCTCTAGTTGTGCCTCTGTGCACGTTACCGCACTGGCGCGCTCATCCTCTTTCTCGCTCACCCTTTCGGTTTCCTTACTGTTTCATGTATGTTTCCATCTCGTCATTCCTGTGTCTTTCTAGTCTTTATTTTTCTGTATTTCTCGTGACACCTTAGATACCCTAGCAGATCTATCGTTGATTATGTCGTCAAGCGTTTGTATCCTTCCTGCCTGCTCATATACATACATCTTGACGTGAATTATTTACACAAATTTATTCCACATGTTAATTTCGTTTATATTGTCAGAACTAATATTTACCAGATGAGTATCATGAATTAAACATTAAAGTTTTTGTTTTATATAAGATGATATTACACTGCCTCGAAAATGTCCAGTACCCCTGCATGCAGTGGTTCTTTAATTTGAAATAAACGAGCGCTAATGTGACCTTACACACCAGCTGGAAAAAATGCAGTGCGTTGATGCGTTTTGAAAATGCATACAATTTGAAAATATGCACATTGCATTAAAAACCCCTGGATGGAAATGGCAAGATGTGCATACATTTGGAAAATGTGCATAAAACATTTTTGGATAATTTTTTTTTTATCCGATAAGATAAAATGCACATAATCTACGATGGAAATGTGGTTTACCGAATTAATCCCAATGCAATGTATTTTTCTATCAGAACTGGGGCACAATGATGGTGGCATTAATGGACTAATCAACAAACCGATTTCTTTGCACATCTGAAATGTTGTTTTGATCATTCTAAAATCATTCTAAAAGGCAAAGTCTGTCATCAAAGTGGTTCGGTATCATCACCTCCCTGAACTTGACTGGCTTGTTCCTAAAGAGCAGTCTCCCATCTTAAAAAGGAAGATGACAAGACACGTTTCGTCTACGTGTTCTAAGACACAAGTTATTACATGTACAACAAGCCTTCTCCCAACACAGCAGTGACAATTTTGTTCTCTTGAAACTTTGCTTTATTTGCTTATATACATTTGTATCTTTGGATGGAAACATAGCTAGTAACATAAGTCAGATTTTGTGTTAGGATAATTCATGTCAAGTGTATTTATATAGCGCTTTTGTGCAGAAGCTTTTAGAGCACCTTCAAAGAAACAAGATCTAGATCAATTCTATAAAGGAATATCATAAAAGGTTGAGATATAAACTAAAATGATACGGTCGGGTGACTGAATATACAAAACAGTACAAACAAAAGGATTTTTAAATAACAGAGTACATCAGTGAACACCATTGGTTATACACCAATACATTTCACATAAAAAAACTCACATTTGATGAAGTACAGAGAAAGATAAATGTTAGTAAAAACAAATGTTAGACATCAACACTAAATGATGCCTTCTTATTTAAAAAAGGATTTGTTCTTTAAAAAAACCCACTGTAGTCAAATAATTCTCACATTTTGAGACCATCTCTCGCTCTCCTTCTCTTTCTAGGTCTTTAGCTCCTGCATGACTTGCTCTTGTGTTTTTGTGCTCTTGTGCCCGGCTCACATGTTGAGACATGGATCAATTGGGAACACTGAGCTGAACTGCCATGAACCTGTCAGATGCTCCACAGGAAGAACAGACCTACATTCCCAACTGCCCCACTGAAAGGTAAGGGCTGTGGGGGGGTCTGGACTCCCACTGAGCTTTGTTTAAGAGTCGAGCTGCTCTCCTCTCAGACTCTTACACAAGCTCTCGAGTACATTGGCCCAAAATCCACCCTCAACAAGAATCAGGCAGTCTGCATATAAATGAACTAGCGTTTGAAAGAGCCAATCAAATCTGACCTGATGCTCAGGGCTAAGAGGGATTTGCTTGTGAGTTTATTGTTCAGTTGTATGTTTTTTTGTAAAATATGTAGATCGAGGTTATGTATCTATTCTCACTTACATTAGGCACCATTAGATCACCTTAATCGTCATTAAGTGGAAATCTAAAATCTGGTTCATTTTGGTCTGTGTGGTTGCAATTTGGCTTAATCTCTTTTGCATTGTAAGCCACCACAGACATGCTTTAGCTCTGGGAAAGTGCAGGCAATACTTGGCTTGAAAAAACTGAATATAGAATATTCAAACCATAATGTTTATTATGCACAAAGTAATTAAACTTTTTGGAACTTGCTTTTAAAAACAACTGTTTCAAAGTACTGTTCAATCGCAATAGATTTATTTTGCCACTATTTAACATTTTCTAGTGTATGTGATTTTTATGTTATGATACAGGTCTTAAAACCGGCAGAAACCCTTTTTTATCAAAAGAGTTGTTTTATGTTGTCCTCCAGTAAGATGTTATTAATCCCAGGGGAACACTATGCGTATTGTGGTTGTTGGGCCTTCTGTGTATCAGCACCACAGACCTGGAACTCATTTACACTGGAGCTGATATTTATAACAGTGCAACCAATTTATTACATTGTTTTAAAAATGTAGTAGGAGTGGGTGCTCTTCATTACATTTTATCCAAACCTACTTAGGGCCTCTACACACCTATCCAAATTTATGTGCGAGAATGCGCCTCGATAGAAAAACATGGGCTCCAAATGGACATCACACATCTCACTGAACGAAAAGTTCTAATGAAACAGAGTTTGGCTTTGCCATATCGGATTGCTTTCACTAATGGTAATGAGTTCTGAATAGGAGTTACAAACAAGGATCAACAAGGTCTCTCTCAGAGAAAGTCTGTAAGGAATATGGTGTTTTGTTGGATTCTCCAATGCACATTGGGCAAAAGGTTGGGTGCACCTTAAACAAGTTGTCAATCCAAATCTAAAGGATTCAATTTACCCGATGCATGTTTTTGCTTGTGGGGGTCCACTGCTGGTTTTGAACTGGCAACCTACAGTGCTACCCGCAGGACCACTGTGCCACCCCTTTTTGTCATCATATAAGTGTATTTCAGTTTACAACCTTTTTAAAAGCACTTTTATTTTACTGTTGAGCTAAAACTAAAACTTGCTTGCATTCACAGTAAATTTAGCAGCTGTGAACACAGCTGAGATCATATATGGTCTCAATCTACTGGCTGTAAAAAGTACACAGGTTCAAGTGTTGAATTTAGAGCAGTTCAACTTGCTAAAAAATAACACTTAGGGTGTTACACTTCTCCATCACTAGACAAAATGGCATCGTCTCTCCTCGAGGCAGAAGTTGTTGTGGGCGGAGTCATGATTTTTTTTTAGCACTTTCAGGTGTAAATGTAAAACCATTTAATTTTAAACCAATAATCTACACAGGCAAAGTGTACTTTTTAACACTGTGTATTGCTAATCAAACCCTTTGACAATCTGCAATGCACTCATTTTTGTACTGCTGACTGGTTTTCAGTCCACTTTTCCACATATTTCCATTTCCACTTACTTAATGTCTATTTTTGATTTCATATATTATGGCTATTTTTTATTTTTATACTGTGTTAGAAAGTCCTTTTGTAAATTTAGAATGTCTATTGTGTAAAATTAGAATGTCTATTTTGTAACTTTAGAATGTCTATTTTTTAAATTTGGATTTATATTTTATTTTTTATTACCTGTATCACGTCTTGTCTTGTGAATCTGTTGCACTGTAGTGCCTCTGCACAAAAACACATTCCTCGTATGTGCAAACATACTTGGCAATAAAGCTCATTCTGATTCTGTAAATGCAGAATGCTTTCAAAAATATAAATTATTTCCTTTGTTGGATTTAAAGAGTACAATATTAAAAGTACAATTAATAAATATATACTGTATAAATTCTAATATAAATAAAATTCTATATCAAATCTATATTTGGTATTACCTTTTGCCTTAAACCAATATCAACAGGTATAGGTGCATTTGCTCAAATTCTGGTATTTTTGTAGGATTAAAGCTAGGTGCTCGATCAGTCAATTATACTGCTAATGACTTCAATATCAAATGACTGATTAAAGCCTGTCATGAAGCGAACAGCTTGGAAATTGCTTTTGGAGCTGAACGAATATGTTGTATTGTAAGTGCTCAAATATTTGTAATGCGGTCATTTGGTCCTTTGATCATAATTTTAACAATTTTGAGAAATCACAATTGATGAAACATTATGATTTGAGTAGAATTTTGTCCCTTGAAATGTCACAAATCTCACTGAGATCTCGTGTCATGTGATCAGTCACCATGCTTTAATTCTGGCAATCATTAGTGCTCTCTTCTCACGGATGAGATGCTGACAAGTTCCAAAGCTTCAAACATGGGGAAACGCTGTGAATGGGAGCTGCATGGTGTCCTGCGGAGTGTTTGAAAAGGTCACTAGTTCTTCTGGCAACCCCTGTTATCTTCGACTCTGCCACAGCGAACACTGAGCAAACACAGTTAAGCTGATGTGTCTCCTCACATGCTGATACCAGCCCTCCATAGAGACAGCTGTGTGTGCCTTTTGGGTTTAAGAAAAATTCCTATATTCGCATAGCCATATTTGAGCTTTTCATTGTGGATTACACGTAAATGAAGTCCTTTAGGTGCTCAGAATAACAGATGGCCTTCTTTAAAATCATGCCCTGAGCAGTAAGAAATAATTAATAAAAGTGTAATTATGAAATTAATTAGAAAATGTGTGTAATACTGACAGATTAATTAATAGGAAAATGGTTGAAGATTAAGAGCATGGATTTTAATAGTCTTTTTATGAAAATTTAATTGATGGGTTATTATGGTGATTGAAATATACTGGAGAATACCACAGAAACTTGTTTTTGTAGCATGTATTCATGCCATGACCATATACAATGATTTATTTATTAATTCATATGTCCAAAATCTGAATATCTGAATATTTATTCTATTCTGGCACTGTCCAATCATGTCCTGCCATCACAAAAATTGCCTGGCAAATGCACAGCATTTAGGAGAAGTTTGGGGAGTCTGTTTACAGGGAAATGTGGTGCTGAAAACCATAGGAAATGATTTCTATGGGTAACTTTTATTGTTTGTCTAATAATTTTCAGAGATTAGATGAAACTTAATTTAAATGCTCAATTGTTAAATGAGTCAGCTAAAGGTATTATGGGAACTGCATGTATATAACACCTGTACTCCAAAGCACACCTCTTAATTGTGCAAGAACTATTTAGAGAAGAAGCAGCAGCTGGTCTTCTATCTGTAAAGTCACCAGATCTAATCCCCCTTGAGCTGTTGTTGGAGCAGCTTGACCCTATGTTATGCCAGAAGTGCCCATCCATTCAATCCAACTTGTGGGAAGTGCTTCTAGACGTGTGTGGTAAAATTTCTCCAGATTACCTCAAGAATTTAACAGCTAGAAGCCAAAGGTCTGAAGGAAAAAAAATATTATTATTTCAAATAAATATTCTTTCTAACCTTGTCAATATCTTGACTATATTTTCTATTCATTTTACAACTCATGTGGTAAATAAAAGTGTCACTTTTCTCGGAAAACACGAAATTGTCTGGGTGACCCAAACATTTGAGCGCTGGCGTATTTAACCATTGTCATGAACACAAACTGATAGAATGAGCTGAAAATGACCTCATATTAGCAACGGTCTTGTTATGAACCGCTCTTGATGAACAAAAAACAACTATGTTTTGAATCATGAATAAAAACATAAATCCTTATCCCCAGTGCTTAATTTGTAAATTTGAAGTTACTGGAACACATCAGGACTGGAGTGACGGACAGGGGGGCTGGCCCAAAACAGTTGCTGGAACACAAACAGAACGCAATGGTTCAGTGTCTAACATGCCTACTTTTAAGCAGCAGGACTTACATACATCATTTACAACATAATTTAAGACATATACACACAAAAAACCTTTAGATTACTTTCAACACAATTTATCTTAATCTTCAATATCATGTTAAATGGCCGTTTTAGCCTTTTTACTCACCTTTTTAGTAGTTTAATACTCCCCACACAATGGCCATATCTTCATTGTCCTCGTCCTCTCGTTTTCGAACCTTGCTTCTTTTGTCAATGGCTGTCGTTGTAGTGGCCGCCTCTGCCTCACCCTCCACTGTGTGAACCCGGTTAGCATTGTGGTCATCTGCACTGGTACTACCAGAAGCAGCCCGCACTGCAGTTCTGGCTTGCTTTGGAGCAACATGACTTGAGTCTTCGTTTCTTTTAAAAAACGAAAGCAAACTTGATTGTCTTTTAGACATGTTAGCACGAAGGAGTCAGGACACTTTTTGTTTTGGCCAAATGCCGCCTAAAAATAAGTTACGTACAGGACGTAAATTACCCAGCAGCAGCCTTTTCAGACTTGCTAGTAGTGCATTTTATTTATTATTATTTTTTTTTACATAATACAATGCACAATAAAGAAAACACACTAACACAATAATTATTAATTTTTTATTTTATTTTATGTTATAATATTTTTATCTAATCGCTAATTTCCACATAATACGGGCCGGCCTGCCGACTGCAGGGGACAGCACCAGCCTACGACGAAGGCAGCCTGGCACACCATAGGCGAGTGCTCTGTATAATTTTTGAGTCAGGGGAATGCATTGTAGTACAGTAGAGTGAAAAAGGTGGGCAGGAATTGGGCAGATAAAGACAAATGGGGTCAGATAATTACCGGATCCCAGAATAAAATTTTCCGGATCCTTGGAAGCCAGAAATTGAGAGAAAACGGATTGCATTCCGGCAAACGGCGGAACAAATTAAGCACTGCTTATCCCACGACAAAACATTTCTTTAAAGTTTCCAGAAATAAATGATTTTATTATGTTATTTCAAAATATGGTTTTGAGAATTTGAATGGCTTCACAAATACCTCCATCTGAGGCTCTAATGCTTCCCCAGTATGTGTTTGTGCCCTACAAACCACCAATCAGATGTCAGGATACAGTGTGGTGCTCTGGCACGCCTGCTAATCCGCTCCATTGTGATGGTTGTCAGGGTTGGTACGTTGCACATCTACCATGCTGATGCTCTATCCCCACCACTGAGAGCTGTAAATTCATTTCACACCTCGCTAATAACCTGACCAGGGGAGAACAAGAACTCAGATCGACTGCAGGTCATGCAAATTAATTACAGCAATTACTTCTGAAAGGAAAGAGAGAGGTGTAGAACAGGAAAGTGAAGAGGGCCTGAATTCTAGCTCTCAAAGACCTTTTCACTTGAACTCATAGCTGGCGGCTCACAAAGGGATGAGCTGCAACATGGGAAATTCTCTCCACTTTTCTGAATGATGTCATGGATGAAAGCAAGGTAAATGCATTAGAGGTTGTCTGATTGGCAGACAGAAATCCTCATTTGGCTCAGACTTCTTTTCCCAGAAGATGCTGTAGAATTTTAATGGAACCTAATTCAGGAACTCTCTTTTTTTAACACATTTTAGTCAAATTGAGGATGAAATTGCTTTGTTTTCCCTACAACCTTTCAGTTAGCGTCTCAGATACAGAATGATCATGCTCCAAACTTGAGCTGTTTTCTAAAAAAAGTTTTATTTTCAAAAACTATTTGAAACAACTGTATTTTGCTGTTTTACTATACATTTGAAATATTGAATTAAAAGATTTTTAGGTTATTTGTGACAAAGGGCAACAACTGATGCATTGTAATATTCGTCTGTGCTTTAGACGTTGTTTTCATGCCAGACTAAGAGATTGTTCACATTTGTAGTCTGGTTAGTTTGGGTGATTTTATCTGGACAAAAATATTGCCATCATGACACATTTGGTCTTGGTTCGGTTAGCATTCAGATATGCAACTTCCACATAGCTTAGGGCACCTGTTAGGTCCTGTTCTATGGTCCTCTTTGTCGTGTCACTCCTCCCCTCATATGCTTCCTTCATCATTTCCTTCAACACATGTTCTCCAATCAAGATCTCTTCTCTCCCTCTTCACTCTTCGTCTTACCATTGCCAAACCAACTTCACTGAGAAATCGCTGTCGCCTGATCTTTCCTCTCCTTTGCAGTACAAAGTCCTGTCCTGTCTGGAGTGTGTGGATCTGTGTGTTCCCCCTGCAGTGAGTGAGACTCTTTCCTTCTTGATAGATGGTTGCTGGAACTGGGAGGCTCTCCACGGCCAACTAGATCTGGTGCTAGCGTCAATGCTCCGCAACTCTAAATTCTTGTGACTAAATCCCGATTGAGTGAACTGACCTGAGCTTCATAAGACTCTCTTTGAGTATTGGATAAATATATTGAGTTGAACTCGCATTTGGGTCCTTGAGCTTTCTTCGCACCTAACTACAACAAACTTAAAGGCGACGTGATATAGCCACATCCAGATTGGTCAGTTTTTTTTCACCAACTATGTTGTCTGCTGTTGTAGGTGCACTTACTTGATGAATTTCACATT
The DNA here is from genome assembly GCA_007224835.1 of Danionella cerebrum. Taxonomy (NCBI): domain Eukaryota; kingdom Metazoa; phylum Chordata; class Actinopteri; order Cypriniformes; family Danionidae; genus Danionella; species Danionella cerebrum. Next base: position 414,596 of record SRMA01027187.1, on the reverse strand, counting down.
GGTTTTGGTTGTATCAACACTGGTTACACCAACTTCACATTCTCAGAGCTTATAAAGGGCTCTTTTGAAGGTTGCAATGGGTTGGTTGAACACGCTCTCCCTTTTGACCTGGTCTTTTATCTGTTCTTTAAAAATGCTAATTAATTTGGACGTTGCTTTGCATGGGCCTTTTGAGTGGCCAGCATGTCGGACGTGAGTTTTTCACCACATGGAATGGTGAAAAACTCATGAATTTCATGCCATTGCTCAAAGAGAATTAGGATATATTGAGCAAAGAAAGCAGCACACCCAGGGAGAGACACTTCGGCAAAGAGAGTAAAGAATGAAGTGTCCAGAATATAAGGAACAGAAGGGGAAAAACACAGAATCAAAGGATCAAGAGCTCACATGGAGAGACAGAATAATAGGAACAGGAGAGGACAGTAATCCTGACACTCACTAAGAAATGATCACCCTTTTTCATATCTATACTCAATTTTCCAGAAATCCTATGAATATACACCAAAATATTTACTTCCTGGATCTCTGATCAATGATTCGTCATTGGCACAGCTAGACATAGGATTTATGTGATGACTCTTGGAACACTTACCTACTTGGCTCTGGGTATCTCAACTACCGCTAGCTCTGTTTATCATATTCAATTAAAGTTGTTCCACTGATCCAAGCTTTAAACGGTTGAAGGAGCATTATTATTATATTTCTGTTCCTGTCTTTGTGTTAAAAGCTCTCTACATACACCTCTCTTTTTTCACCCAATGAAATTTTTTTCTCTAGTGGTATTTGTTTGTAAAGAACTGATTTTGAATTTTGAACCAAATAATTCTATGGCTGAAATGTCTGTATTTTTTATTTTTATGTACGTGTACAACTCTCATGTCCATTTATTAATCCAACAGCCACTAAGAATCCACAATTATCAGAATGGCTTTTATGTGTGTTCCATGTTATTAAGAGTTATGCCAAGCAAATCCACAAATTTCATGGCAAATAAGTTGTATTCAGGTTACTCGGTCATCAGCTAAACAAACTCAATCAATTCAGAGCTCAAAGTTTGATTCTGTCAGTTGTAATAGCTTCTTGCATGCATTGAACGTCAGGCACAAACCATGAGACATATTTGAAATCAATGTGTGCGTTGTGCTGGAGTAAATACCTAGAGAAAACACTGCCTGAAAGAGCAGTATGAGGAAAAAAAGAACTCAATATCTTGATGAGTCTTGCTGAAAGGTTTGGAGATTCTCCTATTTTACAGACAAACAGAGAGATTAAAGAGAAAAACAAGCTTTTTTCATGTGGGGAGTCATACTATGTATGCCCATTGACTTCAATGGAATAGCGTCCAGCAATGCAAAGGTGCAACCTCTTGAGCCACCAGACAGGCGAGGTCAGATCTGTGAGCTTTTTAGATTAATTACTACACTTTAGGATGTTAGTATTGGTATAAAGTGGATTTATATTATTTAGAAGAATTATGCTGTGAAGATGACCCCCCATGTCTCCAACAAGCAGTTGCCGATAACATTCAGTGGTAAATAACTATTTTTCTTGGTCTATTATCTGTTATTTGATTCCTAAGGATTGTTGTTATGGTATAATTGTTTTTACCAGGTTTTAGAGCAGGGGTGCTCATTACGTCGATCGTGATCGACTGGTGAAACAAAATTAAAACAATATCAGCCGATCATCCATCCCGTCACAACAGTTCAGTAAAGTTAGCTGCAGATTCACGGATTCGGTTTTCTCTGCTCAATAGCTCGAAACCAGAATGTTCTTATTAAACAATTAATACTTATTTTTAATCTGTGTTATGTAGCGGACAAACTACAAAACGTTTTTTATCAAAACAAGTTTCCCTCGGCATTTGCAGAAACACATTATCGTCTATGAGCAACCCGCTGACATGGAATCACTTAGGGACCGTCTGCAAATTACCAGATCCAAAATATGTTTTACCCAGAAAATGCTTCATAACTTCATTCTAAATTGCTCTATTACAACCAAAATCAAGCAACACTCCACTTCTCACCTGCATATTGTACTGCACAGCTCAGCTTCAATAAAAAATGTAAAAATTTATTAGAGCATCATTTTTATTCTTGATTTTTTGGATTAAAGCTCAATTTCTCCCATAAAAATCACTCTATAACCACCAAATTCAGGTCACACACAACTGTTCTAATGATTCAATTCAGTGCAAGTCATCAAATTAAACTCACGTTATTACAAAAAATGTAAATAATTAATTATTATGTGTGTTTTGTCAATTCTCAACAAAGTTGAAAATAATTGTTTGTTGATTGATGTTTCATATTTTTGTAGCGGGTAGATCACTTCGACTTGGTCATTTTAAAAGTAGCTCGCAAGCTGAAAAAGTGTGAGCACCCCTGTTTTAGAGTCTTTTTATTAGATCTTTGTCTCTTTTGTTCATTTTTCTTCCCTTCGTTCGGACATTTTCTATAGCAGTGACTCTTATCTGTGTTCCGTTGCTTCCAGTCTGTGCCAGTTATGTCATGTGTTTGGCAAGCGATCCATCTGTTTTGTGTTTTGTGAGAGTTGTCACACACTTGGCTGACACTGCGTCGTGTTCATTTCTGTTTGTCTTCTGCAACGTATGTGATTTCCCCTACTTTGCCACGTGTCTCTTCTCGTCTCTTGTTACCCTGCTACCTGTTTAGTCTCCTCACCTGGTTTTTGTTTAGTATTCCCTATAGATACTATATATCCCTTTGTTTTAGTCATTTGGCCATCAATGTTTCTTTCTGTTTTTAAATTAATGGATCTATTGACTATAAGCTGCTCCGCGTCTAGATTCTGTTCTAACCTCCACCCAAACTCCATCAATTTTTAGGATATTTTTATGTTCGACTCTGAGTGTTTTGATGTTTTTGGGAATTATTTTTATTTTATTATTTTTGTGATTTTAAGTGTCATTATTGTTTGAAAGTTCATGGTTTTTAAGGATGTTGGAGAGTTGTGACTCTTGATTGTTGTTCTGGGCAAATACTATGATGCATTTTGGACTTTTTTTTTTATCATTTATGTACAGTATGGATTGTTATGGTGTTCTCATTGTATGTTCTATGTAGGCTTATGTTAACTAACTGATATTTTTCTACATGTTTTAAAGGCAAGCAAGACCAATCATAACAATCCAACAGTCGAATTTGCCCCTTTCCCACCAACTGTAACTTTTATTTAAAATTGGACATATTTAGCAAAATTCTGGAATGCAAACATGACAGTAATAACACTAAACTCTTATATAAATGAATGGGAGCAGGAAATATTCCATTTGAAGCTGTGCCTGGTATTACCCCTGCAGTTGGCATCAGGAAAGGATATCCAGACACCTGAAGTTGGATAAAATGACACAGTGACACCTCAGTCTAGGCATTGGCACGGAGGTTTGTGTGAGGAAAGGCCATACATCATACACTTAAAAGATACGGCCACATTGTTTGATGAAGCCTTGTTCATAAATTATTACTCACCTCATTTAACCCAGCATGGTAAATATCAGGTGCAAGAAATGAGGAGTTATTAAACAAGTTGCAGTTTAATTGCAGTTTTGCTCAATGTAGGCTGGAAATTAAAAAAGGAATAAGCAAATAATTTGAAATTACCATTAATTTCAAGTGAATTTAAAAGTGTGCATCAGTTAAATATGTTTTTTTTTGCGCTACTGGGACTTTCCCTATTGTCTAGGTGTTTAATTAATGGATGATTTCAGCTGTTTTACTTTATTATTTATTTACTTGTAAAAAAATCTATGGGGGTTTAAATGATAAAGGCCCTCCTCTCTAGGGTTGAAGTAACACATGCAAAATAGCTATTATAACACTATATATATATATATATCAGGGTATTATAGATTATAGGGTATTTTCTAAACCCTGAAATAGCTGCTTCTTTCTAGCAGACCCCCCATGCCTCTCCCTCTCCTTTGTTAGTGGAGCACACTTTTACTTCAAAAGTTTTTAAATGATAATCAGTGATTTTTAAAATAAACACAAACATGTATCTCTCCAATTGTTTTTTTATTTTTATAAAAAAATCCACTAATTTCCACTGAATACGGAAGTGCCTTGAAGAATAACTAACTGCCCCAATAATAAGGAATTTTATTGATTTGTGGTCAGATATATTGGTTCCTTTCTAACAAAAATAACTCAGCCAATCAGATTTGTGAACTCTGTGCTGTTGACCAAGCTCTTTATCTCAAGCCCTAGACCAGAGAGACAAAAAAACATACTTTCTTTTTTTAATGAAGAATCATGTTTTTCTCAAGCTAATGGTTAATGAGCAGATAGAAGATAAAAGAATGCAAAGCTCATTGACACCAGCAGCTTGGAAATTAGAATGTTCCATCTATAATTAATATGAGTGCATTAGCCTTCGTACATTTAAATTGTTTTGTAGAGATGTACAGAGACAAACAGCCCGGGGTTCTGCTCTGAACTCAACAGCCGTCAAAGTCGATGTATGTTCTTGTTACCTGCAGGAAAGATAAATCACCAATTAGAAGCCTTTAATAAAACATCTAAAGCACACATTTGTAATTCACTTGACAGTGAATATATTTTAGAATCTGCTTTCAGTATTATTATGAGTTTAAAGGAACTCATATTGGATCTTTTATTGTTTTACATTGAGCCGCTTTCTATGTTATCAGTCCAATCTCTTGCCATATGTTTCAAATGGTGAATTCTGGTAGATCATAGTAGGGGTAGTAAGTCCTGGCATCCAAGTAATGATAAATAAATTCAATGGTGGTGTTATTCCAGTTATTCTAGAATCAGGATCTTCACCCTGGCATTGTATACTACACTGTATAAAATAAACCATACATTTTACTGTGAAAACTCAGCAGCTGTGGTACCAGGACTTTACTTTATATAGTAGCACCGTTATTGGTTTTTCTGTAAATGTTATTTAACAATTTTTTAACGTTTATAATTGTCTAAACAACATATTTTTGTTGCTATAAAAACTGTTTGTACCTGTACAGTTCATGGTTTAAATGACCATCTTTTATACAGTTCAGAACAGTCTAATTTAAAGCTTTGTGTGGTAATAATAGTAGTAATTTAAAACAAAAGTATGGTAAGCCGTGGTTGCCAAAACTTTACCATGAATTATACATTGAATATTGTAATCATGTGTTTATTGTTTATAGCATGTGATGCCATAGTTTTTTTTTTTTTTTTACAAAACTTGTCCAAAACACATTTTAGAACATTTAAAATCATGTCTATTTGAGATAATACAGCAATTTGTTGATTTTACAACAGCTTTTACACCATATTTTCACTTTTTTTACTTTGAAATCTTAAAGAATCATACTTTTTCTGTAGCATTTATACCAGGGGTCACTAACAGGTGGACTGCTGTCTGGATCCGGACTTAGAAGCTGTATCTTATGGACCTTGAGTTGCAGACCAAACCGAGCGCTTTTGTTCAAGATCTGGCGGAGCAACGTATTTTATAATTTGTGCTGCTATTTGGGGGACACGAGAATGCTATATCCAATTAAAAGCAAGTTAAGTAATACCACGTCACTTCTCTTTGTCGATCGTTTCTGGTAACTGGCAGAAAATCTTGCAGCTCAGAAGTTCCGACAGATGAGGGAAAAATTTGAGATTGCACAGAATTGATGAACAAAAACGGCGATAACAGTAATGTGTAGCTGCCGTTCTCTGTATCTGTGTTCTATCTCTGTAACGCAGATACAGAGAAGAGATTGAGAAACCAATGACAAATGCAGGGTTCTTAAGTCTCATGCCATAAGCGTGATATTTTACTGCTCTCATATGCCACACATTCCGTTTCTCACACTTAGAAATTCTGATATTGGCCATAAAAGGAAACCGCCATCTGTTTAGGAAAAGACAGTTTTAGAAGCACTGGTTCAATCCAGACCGTCAGTCAATCACAGCTAGCCACTCAACTCTGAGCTAAACCCAACCAAAAATTCCTTTTTTATTAGCTTGTTTTGACTTGAACATGCCTAAAATTTTAAAGTTGCATTTCATTTGGTTTCAAGACTGCATTGTGTTTGATTTTGTCAATTGTTTATTTTTATTTTATACTTTCTATAGTTTATTTTAGTCATGAAAAGGCAAGAAGAAAATACATAGCATTGAAAGCGACACATTATTTAATAGTTTGAAACATAACCCAGTAATTAATGCTACTGTTAATTAGGTTTCTTAATACAAATCAATTTATTTCTTATTATTGCACTTTCCCCTGTCATTAATGAAATGGTTAGGGACAATCTCATGCAGAAGTGCTGCAAAATCTTGAGAACACTGTGAGCACTAAAAATGAGCCATTGACACCAGACCTATTCAATTTTAGTTGAATACCCCAGATTTATTTGCTTCTAAATTTATGAATATTTTTAACAGTGTAACGCTTACTAAAGCCAACCATGTTTTTTCTAGTCATTAAACATGATAATAAACTGCACATAGTGGATCTTCCAGTAGGTGGAGTAGATAACTAATAATGATAATAATGCTTTTTACAGACGCTATACAATTTTCAGAGCATTATTCATTCACTTTAAATTCACACCCTGATGGCGACAGAACGTGGCTGCCGTATCACTCCTTCATGCCCACCACCAAATGCACCCCACCAGTCACACACATCCACACAGGGCAATATAGATGGAGTGGCTTGAACAGCAGAATGGACCTGGCGGGGATCACACCACTAACCTTCTGGTTGATGGATGACCAAACACCACCAATATGCCACTGCCGATGTTTCCGAAAATGTATACATTATCATGTTAACAGAAAGGAAACAGGTTTATGGGTGCATTAGGATAAACAGAAAAGAATTTCAATCTCCTCAGGACATCTGAGCAGCTCTCTCCGGTCCAGTTACATTCAAGAGAGGAGAGCAAAGGATCATGGGAGACTGCTTATATGAACGTCATTCCATGAGTCATGGACACGCCAGCACATCATTTTTTTTATTTTTTTTGCGGAACTGAATAACATTATTTAGTGTTCAGATTATATGCAATGTTTCCAATGTTCTATCACACCACTTACTCTCATCAAATTGTTGTCATGCCATGTTTTCTCAGGGGCTTCTTTACTTTATCTTCCATTGGTAAAGCAGACAGTAAGTCCCACTGAGAGCTATAGAGGTTTCATCTTATTTTTCTACTTCTGACCTGTTTAGTTGCCCTCCTCATTTTTTATTACCCCATAGTTCTTCACTCATCTATCTTGAGCAATAAAGCATGTTTTTGAGGATAATCCTTAAATTAAACAGAGGGGTTGATGGGTCAGGGAAAGCTGGACAGGTTGAGAATCTGTGGCTTTGCTCTAACCCTCTTTCCTGTGAGAGATCAGATCCCTGGCTTTCAGGAGGCTTTACCCAGGCCACGCGTTTCTCCTCGACTCAGACTCTTCATTTTCCTCTCTGAGGGTCTGTGGCCTGTAAATCTGCTTTTAAACACGGCTAAGAGTGCCAGGCCTAATGTGTTCACACCTGAGACCGTCGTGTGCAATTCAGTTTTATCACTCCTTCCCCTTTAAAAACCAAAAGGTGAGGAACAAAATTATACCTTTGCCAGTGTAATTATTGGTAAGCGCTTTCTGACCGTCTATTTATTCCACTCGAACACACACTGCCCTGAGAGCTTGTTAAAGGTATTGAGATGTACAGTCAAAGTGAGTTATTGATGGCCACAGTAATTCTGTAATGGTGCGCCGGTTCCTTCAAGTGCAAAGATACAGGTAACGGTCAGATCACTGCTCTATAGTCGCATTAATTCCTCTCCATTAAGAGCAGGGGTGAATCATTTTCAGTTTTTTTCCCCTCTCTCTCTTTTGATGATGAGTGTTTTACGTATGGCCCTGCAAAACCCATTTTAGCCCTTTTGACACAATATTACAGTCTGTTATGGTGATGTAACATCTTACACCCCATACTTAAGTGGATTTATGAGCAAAGGGTGCATTCGTGTCAGACAGTAGACTCTGTGTCTGTTTGACTCACAGCATCATGAGGCGTTCGCAGTAGTTGCATGAAAGCAAAAGGTTGAGAGAATCGACGTATTAAAAGTAGACATGTACTGCTAAATCATCTTCAGATCAGATCATTTATTAAAAGAAGGAACTAAGCTTGGATTCTACACAGCTTCACTCTGAAAGAAAAATAGAATTTCTCATTTATTATGGAAGGCCGATATGGTCAAAATGTGCTACTTTTTTGTGCACATGAATGTGTTCAGTTTCGCTGTAAATATATGTTCTGTGGGCATAATATACTTTACATTATATCAGTGGAACTGCTAATCTAGGGATCGTTACGACAAGACCATAAGACCATAACCAAGTTGGAGGAGTTCAAGGAAGAATGTATAGTGAGATGAAAAGAAGGATCTGTTTCATAAAAAAATAGCTGTGTCAAAAGGCAAAGCTCTCGATTTATCAATGAATCTTTTGCCGCTTTTTCACCAAATTGACTCAACTCGCTTTAGCTTAGCTCTACTCGCCACGGTTTTCATTTGCGTTTCCTCTGCCTTGAGGTATTTGCTCAACGTGGGATTCATCTCCACATGTCGTGTCACTCAAAACCTGTCACTTTACTTCGTCATTCTAGTTCTAGTGTGGTATACGATTTCTGAAAAAGCTTGGACATCTGTGGACCGGGCCGACCATGTAAACAAACATGGTAGCCAATCAGCAGTAAGGGGTGTGTTTATTCATGAAGCGGAGCAGAAGGATTCAGACTGAGGAAACACAATGCAAGTTGTGATTATTACAGTTTATCCAGAAAAACAGGCTAAAAATGGTGGAACAAACCAAAGAGAAAACCGCATGTGGAACAAAAAAACAAGTACAGCTAGCATTGGACGCCAATGCTACTGGACAGATGAGCCACATGTTTGTTTTAATTCATGAATATAATCTGACTTGGCAGATTCCTCCATAATGGTTTATGATAGATCTATGCGTCGGTTTTGGGCCGTGTTTGTTTTACTGATTCAAACATCTACATGGACTCCCAAAGCTTGCATACTGCACCTTCAATAAATAAGAGTTGTTCATTGAACACTGAGAACAACATACAACTCAGAAAGTTGGAGACCAACAAAGGAGTGTTTTTTTTTGCTGCATATGTATTGGTTTATAACGCTAAACCATTATGATGCACACTGTGATTATTCTTCTGGCCAATCAATGAGCTCAACAACTGACCAGTCAGTGATCAAAAGAATTAATGGTAATTGATCTCAGCATACATTTCTTTTTCACTAAAGTCCTTGGCCTGACTTTTTTTCCTTATTCACTTGGAAGAAAAAAACATTGCTAAAGGGTAGAGAAAGCCCCCAAAAGCCCACCAAATTGAGCTCTACCTTCACAAAACAGGTCAGTGTTGTGTTGAAAACAAGTTTGTTCCTACACTCTCCAGTGGTCAATAACTTTGCATTATGACCGAAACTCACATACAACTGGCTTAAAATACTCTCAATGGAAGTAAGACATCTGGTTTGGTCTTGAACATCTTGTTGTTCACATTCCTTGAATTTGATTCTACTGCTCGTTTACCTTCTGTGTAAGCACCTACTGATTTGTATGCTAGTCTGCTATTTCATCGGGCCTTGTGGGATTTGGCTAGCATGGGATGCTGGTAAAGCTGAAGGAAGTGTCCAAGGAGAAGAAAGTCTGAGAGTTAATCAATGATGGATTCTGTGATTTCTCTTTGAATTTTAGAGAATTTGATATGTGTCCAGAAAGAAATGAAAATGTGCCGAAGGTAATTCTACCATACAAAATCATCAATATTAAATTGTTAAAGTGTTTTGTGGCAGCTGTGTGTATCAGTTGATGTCTGTTTGATATAATACCAGAGTATTATACGAAACACCCGCATTACAGATGAGGGACGTCAAAGCATGAGAGAGCATTCTACCAGTCTTTGTTTCAGAGCTCTATCTTTAGCTCTAATGTCTATAACATTCAAATCTGGCAGTTTCTGTGAAACCTGAAGGAAATCAAATGCATAGTTTATTGTCAGTAGAATTTATCTGGATCTAAATCACAAACTCATGCCAGCACAGCTCTGCAGTAAATATTGTGGGTTGAGTTCATGGTATGTGTTTACTGCAGAATGTGGTTATCAACCAGGTGAGAACTCTGGGAAAAATCGTTTTTGGGGTCTTATATTATTTACGTCAGTGGAGCTGTAGCCAGCTGCAGCCAGCTACACACACAAGTAATTAGACAGAAAAGAATGGTTTATAGGAGTCCAGATGAATGGGCTCAATTAAGACCCTGGTCTTTATTCAATCACTCACAGGCCATTTGGCATGAGAGGAGGACAGGGGATGACTGGTATTTTGTTGCTGAGAAATGTGTCTGCTTCTGCTGGTCATCGCTAGGAAATGAGAGTTTGCTGGGGAAATCAGTGTTTTGTGGGGATTTTGTGAAATTGTAAATGACGTCACCTTATTTAATGTCTTTTTTTTTTGTTTAATCTTAAGTATAAGCACTAACTTATGGTATGGACCAAGAGAACCTGTAAAAATAGCCAAGTTCTGGACTTTTTAACCCTCCTGTTATCCAAAAATCTGCAAACATCTTTTATCCACTGTGGTCAAACCTCCAGAATATATTTTTTTTTGTTAAAAGGTTGGGGTTCAGGTAATTGATGTCTTTGTTGACCATGAAATGCATCCCACTCCAACTCCCTGCCCTGTAAACATACAGATTACTCATTGCCTTACTTTTTCATATATATATATATATATATATATATATATATATATATATATATATATATATATATATATATATATATATATATATATATATACTTGTTATATGTGTATATATAATATAAATAAAATATAAATATATGTATTTATTATTTTTATTGGAATATATTTTGTTATTTATAATATCTGAAAATAATATTTCTTTTAGCAAAGACTGGAACATAATTGGGGTCAATTTGACAGCAAGAAAAAACAATTGCAAACAATTTGTATATTCCTGCCAAATTTACTTTTTGAAGGCTTGAAAATCAGTCACATCAAAGTTTTTCCACATGTCCATAAACCCTCTTCCCCTCTAAGTTTGTTTTTTTTTCATGTGTATTATATTCAATTGATGGTGTAATGAAATCCTGAAATGCTGATTTTATGCCTGTATAGCGGCATATCTGGTGAAACATTTGATGACAACCCTGTCGTTCAAGGGGGGATTAGGATTGCTCCTACCCATATGTAATGTCAAATGTCAGTGGTTCTCGCAACACTCCAGGCATGGCATTATGTTATATTATAGTGACAACAATATCACCATGACAAACAAATTTGTTTTATATTTGAATTAAACAGTAATGACTCAACCCAGCTATTGTTTAATTTTGTTTTTAAAGTATAATGTGCACGTCTCAAAAAGGTTATAGGTTTTGATAATTTTGATTTTAAACGATTACAAGAGTTATGACCCATCATTTGTAGTAATTCAAAATAAAAAGTGAGAACATGCATGGCCATCTTTCAGTTTAATTATACTGACCCCAAATTGGTGCCATATAGTTGTAAAAATAATGGGTAACCATTGAAAGTATAAGACCTGTCATATGAGCTTTGTTTTTCAAAAATCTGGCTCAAAACAAAGCGTAGTGAAATAAAAGTGCTTGGTTAAACTGTGTATAAGGTTTAGAGGAGGTCTACTGAGTTTTATTTATACAATTTTCACGTTTTGACCTTGTCTTTCCGTTTTTGGTAGATTTATGATTTTTTTTATTTTGTCTCAACGCTTTTGATTTTTGTTACAAAACATAAAAAACCATTTGTTCTGAATTGTACATTCAAATTGTATTGATGCTGATGTCTTCACTTTTTTCCTACAGTAACACAAATATTATCCATATGGAAGTCTCCCTGAGGATAGTTGTACTTATATTAGTCTGTGTGTGCGTGTGTGTGTGTGCAGGTGCGTGTGTGTGTGTTCTTGCTTTACTGCCTCTGGGCAGGCCTGGATTTTCTCTGAACAATCTGTGGTCCGATTTGGAGTTCTTGGCTCTGTTGCTGGTGTGTGAAGTGCTTTGGCGAGGAATTAAGGGAAGAAAGAGTCCATGCTAAACAACAGAGATGCCCAGAGGACTATCACAGCCACGAGAAATCTCACAACACACAGTTTATTAACAGAGCACTGGAAACTTTGTGACTGAAAACTATTTTCATTCTTGTCCGTTTTTTTTTAATTATTATTATTATTTAGACTCCTTCACTCTATATTTGTGACCATGCTGCTAATAGGAAACCTGGGCTTCATTTACCTGTCCTCATGCAATATATGATCCATGTTGCTGGCAAACCATTATACATGTGCGCCTGTTGGTGAACCTTTGACCACTGAAATAGAGTGTGAACTTTTTTAAATCTGAGGAGATCCTGACTGCATGTTAGATGAAAGCTTTTGTGATTCACAGGTCGATTATCGCTTAGTGGGACTTGCTTGAGAAGTGTGCTCACGTGCGCATTCGATGGAGTTTACACCTCTTTTTTTAAACTTCCTCTCATCCAACCTTGCACCTCGTCAGCATACATCACACTCTCTCTTCTACCCACAATGCTCTCTGAGGAAATTCCAGAGATGGAGGCATCCGCACACAGGTCGACTAGGCCAACGTTACACTGGGGCTGTTTTATCTTCTTCCAACAGTTGCTAATGGGGAAAGTAGAGACGTGTGGGAAGCTATTTTTTATTCTTGTGACTGGCCTGTTGTATCATTCTTTGTGATTTCTCTCTCTTTCTCTCACACTCTCTGTGTGTGTCTGAGGCCTCCTTCTTGGGCTTTGATGCATTTTTAATTGTCAGTATTGTAAAGGTCAGATTTACAGCTATTAGCTACATAAAACTAGGGTTTTTTTTTTTTATTCCTCTCAACAGCCCTCCCAAACTCATCTGATTCAACTGAGAGATGCTAAGACGCTTGAAAAAGTTATTTGATGACAGATATTGGATTGAAATGCTTAAAATCTAGCAAAAATATATGTGTGAAACTCATAACCTGGTTCCTCATGTCTAGTTTTTCATCTCGTTGCGCATGTGCATTTCAGCATGTGTGTTCTGTTTGTTTGTAACCCCACAAACTCCGTCTTCCCGTGCACCTTCATTGTTCTTTTTTTCTGCAGCTGTTTCTCGTTCCCGTTCCAGGCTCTCTTTGATTAGTGTCTCCATTTATTTCCCAGTGTCTTTTCTCTCAGTGGTGAACTGCACCCTGGCTCCTTATTTGGCATTGTCTCCTTTTATGGTTATTTTCCGATGTGCTACTTTGGTTTCTCTTATTTTGTGTTACTGATTTGATGTTGCATTTTAGTTAGCTTTAGCTGGCTCCTGAGTTTCATGTTATGTGAGGTTTTGTCCTATATTATGGGTATATTTAATTTCTGTATAATTAAAGGACCTGCTGAACTGTGTGATTAAATTTTACCCCTTTTTCATCTTCTCAGGGCTCAGCCCCTTATAAAAATCTCTTAACTTAATGGATATCACTCTAAGGGATATAACAAGTGTTTTATCCATGAGACGACTTATTTTCTTGCTGCTTCAACTTTTTTTCTTGTGATTTTGACATTGTGTTTTTTTCAAGTTTAAACAAAAGTTTTCATTGTCGTGACAAACATTTATTTTTCTTATTAGTAAAAAAAATGTTCTCAGATCCTCTTCAACCTATTCTTTTATTGCTTTTAAATGCCTTTCACAAAACTTGAAGGGTCTTGATTTTCTGGTGATAACTTTTCCTTTCTTATAATCTCAGTATAACAAATTATTTTTTTTAGTTTTTATTATCTTGACATAACAAAGTGATATTTTTTTCTAGTGACATTTTTTTCTGATCTTGACATACAGTTTTTCTAGTGATAACATTTTTGATTTTCTCGTGATAACATTTTTGACCATGATATCATGATCCTTTTTTTCTCGTGATAATTTCTGTGATCTTGACATAACAAACATTTTTGTTGTAGTTCGTTTAGTTTAAAAACACTTTTCTATTTTCTCATGATCTCAAATTTTTATCTTGTGATGTTAACTTTTTTTCATTTCTCAAAAAAAGATTTTTTAAAGTCTATTTTCTCATGATCTTGACACTCACTTAAACTGAAATAGCTTCATGCCTTTCATTCGTTTGACAATTTCTATGTAAGTGTCCAACATTTTCTGCTATACTATAGTGAACATGAAGGCACATTTGTTCATTCATCAGTCTGTCCTTGTGTCCTATAGAACTGATAGAAACGGTTGACTCTTTTAAAACATTTAGCAAAGATCGACCTTCAGTATGTTCTGGCCTTGAAACAAAGAGGTAAATGCTTTCAAGTTGCCACTAAGCACAATTTACTGTGGTCTCAGAAAACTTTCACAGATTTTTACGAGCTTGGTTTGCTTAATGGTTTCAACAAGTACTGGTCAAGACCTACAATCAAGGAGGTAAAGGATTCATTTTTCACATCTCTGCAGTACTGATGGTTTTTCTTTCTGCACAGATTTATCCATTCGGAAGCTTTAATTTGAAGCAACACAGGGGCGGCATACAGTAACCTGGGTAAATTTCATGGTTAGCGTTATGGGGCTGCCTTTGGGACACTTGAAAGGCCACAAATCTTGGTCGACTGTCTTTGATGACTGGGTCAAAATCCCCCAGAATCCCCAGCGCGGCTGTGAACTTGCATGTCAAAGAGAGTTATTCCATTGTCTATCACTCTCATGTGTGTTTTCAAAGGCACTGATTTATGTTCTGCTATGTTACACTTTAATGAAATTTCATGTCCCTTCCCTCGTCTGTCAGTAAGATGGAGATCACTGGGCTTCAACAGTGATGTGTGCTAGCACAGAGCATTGCTTCTTGTTATAAGACAAACTATAAAATTAAGGCATCTGTGTTTGTTTTCATACCTGTTTCCAAATGATAAGGTATTCATGTTTCATCCTTTATCTTGAAAGTGAATTTTAGATTCAGTTTAATGCTTAGCAATACTTTAAGAGCCAAAAATCATAACAAAGTACTTGCTTGTTTAGTTCAGAAAGATCATTCAGCTTGAGAATTACTAAAATCAACATGACCATTTTTAAATGTAAACCTAATAACAACGGAACTTCGTGTTAAAGTGATAAAAACTGGATATAGATCATAAAAATACCAAATAAGCAAAATGTAAAGAAAATACACTTGTTCAGGTTTTGACATAGCTCCTAATGTTTATTTCACCACCAAAATACACACCTGTCCACAAACGCTGCTGCTTCCACCTCCAGGCAGATGTGAAAATTGTATCAGATGATATAAAAGTGGGTGTCAACTTATCTCAGCCTTTTTCCCTGAAGTAAAGTGCGTCAAGCATTATATAAGATTTCAAATATTTAAAAGGATCTAAAGTTTAAAATCACATTTCAGAGTGGAGTAGACCATTGTACATTTTTATTTTTACTCCCTTGGTCCTTGTTAGCATCATAGGGTTCTGCTGCTGCTCCATCTTCGGTTGGGTTAACGGTGAGGTAAACCCTGGACAGCTCACCAGTCCACCTCTGGGCCACATTCAATCACTCACTCCAGCACTCTAAGGAGCAATTTAGAGATTCTTCCAATTGAGATTTAAAGAGTCCTCAAATTCACCCTGAAGCAAGTCTGCTAGCCTCAAAACTGTGACCTTCAAACTGAAAGGCAGCAGCAGCAACCCGTTTTTCATTGTTTGGTGTACAGGAAACTTTGATATTGATGCACAAATGTATTTCTTTTTCTTTATAGTGCTTTTTTAAATACTTGAGATTATAGGAGGCAAAAGCTTGATAGATGTTCCCAGAAAGAAGAATATTGTTAGCAGTTGTTTAGATTCTATTGTTAGAGACTGCAATGTTTTACAATCCTCACATATGCATTAACTAGATCCTCAAACACAAATTACTGTAAGAGTTTGTTTCCAAAACAAGATAAAATCAAAGTTTTCTAACCTGTGCTACTGCAAAAAAAAAACAGTATTGTTTCACATCTATTCAAGTCCTGTCATTGTTTTTGACTAAGCATGGTATCGGCCTTGGGCTTCTGCTCGTCTTCAAAGTGCATCAAGCAGCAGTCTTTTTTCTCAGCAGAAAGCAGCAAATCCATTCAGACTAATCATTTCAATTCTATGTCTATAATGGCGGTGCACATATTCCGTTTTTTTCCCCCGTTCATTTTAGCACTTTAAAATTTATAATTTATATGAGCACAATTCATCTATGCGAGAGAAGTGGACACTATCCAAATACAGTGGTACCCCGAGATACGAAT
Organism: Danionella cerebrum; assembly: GCA_007224835.1. NCBI lineage: Eukaryota > Metazoa > Chordata > Actinopteri > Cypriniformes > Danionidae > Danionella > Danionella cerebrum. The sequence goes on along the minus strand of SRMA01027187.1, from coordinate 398,276 downwards.
GCTTCGAGTTACGAAATGTTTGAGATACGAAACGTCTCACGGGAAATTTTTTGCTTCGAGATCTGAAGAAAAATTCGAGATATGACCGTTTACAAGCTGTTCTGCTGTATTTTCCGCTTGACGTCATGATGTCACGCTGCGCTACCGGGTTCTTGCGCTCCTATCTCCCAGTGCAAAAAGGGTCTGATGCGCTTCAAAACACTTCAACAGCACAGCGAAACATTATGTATAGATTACCAATAATGTGCTATAACAAATGTTGGAGTCAAGGTGTCGTAAAAGAAATAACGTTTATAACGGGAAAGTGCTGTTCTGTAGCGCAAGTTAGAGAAACTCTGTAACGTGTTCTCAGAAGCGTCTCTCCATTCCTTCTCACATGCTCGGTATTCTCTCTGCTTGTGCTTGAAACCGTGTTGGTGTCAGTAATTTGTGAAATATTTTGTGAATGTCAACTTTCATACGGAGTGCTGTAATGTCTTCCGCCACCTGTTCCACCTCCTCCGACACATTGCTTCACTCAAGGTAACGTTTCACATTTGTGTACATATTGCATATTTTGCTTGTGTTTTATTCTGTTTTATTATAATTTATTACACTAACAATGTGTAGATTTAAGGATCAAAGAAACGTTTATTTTTCTCTGGTTTTCCATCTTTTCATCTACTTCTACAGTTGTTTCTGCGAGCCGTTGCACGGATTAGGTGTTTTACATATAAAACTTGCTTCGAGATACGAATTGTTCGACATGTGAAGGTCACCCTGGAACCAATTAAATTCGTATCTCGTGATACCACTGTACAGCCAAAATAGGAAAATGTAAAAAAGACCCAAAATTCAGGTTCTGGGGGAAAAAATGCAAGCTCCTGCTCAAATTCTAAATTTTGAAATTCCTTTGACAAAATGGTGACTGTCTTTATTTTCGTTCAACAAAAGCTAAGGAAACAAGACTTCTTTTCCACTAGGGTCAATTTGACCCCAGCCATTTAAAATGAATGAACCCCCAGAATGTGATTTTCTTTTTCCCCAAAAAGGTTGGTGTCATGAAATGGATATCTGTTAACTACTTTACACTCTCATATCTACACCCTACTCCCCAATCCCACTCCCTGCCTCTTATACATACAGATTATCTATTGCATTAGTATTATTCCCTTTTGGGGTCACAGGGGTCTGCTGGTGCTCCAGCACACAATGGGCGAAAGGCAGGAGTACACCCTGGACAGGTCACCACTCCATCACAGGGTTATTAGTTTTATTCTTTTTATTGATATATATATATATATATATATATATATATATATATATATATAAATAAATGTATATAAATAAATGTATATACCATGTGTGCATGCCATTGAAAAAAGTATGTGTTCATTTTATGTTTATCAAGTTCTCCCCATTAAGTTAGAAAAAAAAAACATAAAAATAATAGGACTGTTAATGAGGTAAAACCATGACGCCTTAAGGTCACCCATAAGTGCGTTTTGGAACCAAACTGTTCAAATTGAGTTATAAATTTGAGACATTTATCAGAAAGTAATTTTAGCCATTTCATCAAATGCTCTATTATCGCCAGAAAAAAAATATGTGTAGTGCGTAAAGGTTTTTTCCATGCAAGTAAGTATTCACAAAATATTTGAAGATGTTTTCGAATTCCAAGATAGAATTTTCCTCTTGCTGGGGACAGTGAATGAGAATGTTCTGATGAGAAATTTTCTCTCTTTTTGAGACCACTAGATGCTGTTCACTAACCCTTGGAACTATGTTACAATAAGCTCTAATAAATGATCTTTGAATCTTTTTGTGGCAGTGCTTGATGTCATTTTTCTAGAATTTTCTTCATTACATTACACAATAATTCAAACAGTACAATGCCGAGTAATAAATCTAATGTGTTGAGACAAAATGAAAATTCATAAATCCCCCAAAATGCCAATTCACGGTCAAAACAATGTGAAATTTATTGTAAATTATATGTAAAACTTATACACTGTTCCAAGCATTTTTGTTCCATTGTGCTTTGTTTTGTGCAGGATTTTGAGAATAAATTAGCCCTTATGACAGGTCTTCAATGGGTCTAAGGGTTATCCCTTATTTTCACCACTAGATGGCACTTATGGCACATATTTGGGGTCTGTAAAACAGAACTTAAAAGGATTGCACATTTTATCTAATTTAAATATGAATTACCTTGCAATTTATGTCATGACTCTTGTAATGTTTGTTTGTTTAAAACACAAAATATCGAAACTGATAATCTTTTTGAAACCTGCATAATATATTTGAAGTCAAAATAAAACAATTGGTGGATTGTGTCATTCGTACTTAATTCCAAGCAGAAGCAGTAATGGCTATATGCACCGGTGCGTGTAGGGAGTTCTAAAGGTAATTAAAAGCAAGTTTCTGGTTGTAAAGTTCAATATTTGCCTATAGTTTGGTATAAAATGACAGTAAATCATAAATCAAATGCTAGATCTCACGTAAAAACCATGGCTGTGCATTAAGTAAAAGTTAAGATGCTTTAAAGCATCTTTCCTTGTGTTTTTCCTGACTCTCTGTGTAAATGTGTGTTAGAGGCTGACTCAGTCTCCATTAGTCTGTCTTTGTGCTGTTTCGCCTTTATGAGCTTAGAGTGTTTGGGGTGAATAATTGTTCTGCTCCTTGTCGGCTGCTGGCACCATGGCTGTTTACACACTGGCACCTGCTCCTTTTTAATAAGGTACCGGGCTCGATTATCTATTAATCGATTTTGAACGTTACAAAACAAAAAGGAGTCGTAGTTGGGAGCTTGTTCATGGGTGCAGCCCCTCCATCTCCCTAGAGGAGGAGAAGGGGAGTTGGAGGATATGGAAGGCGAAGATAGGCCTAATGAGCCGGAGCATCTTAGTGTCACACTCAGGCCAAAGCCTCATCTAGAGAAACACAATCATCTTCAGAAATACTCCCAAATTTTCTGGGTTTTATTAGCCCATCACTGCAGCCAGCACGATAGACACCCCCGATGAATGAGTGGACACGCAGTTATTTCTTCTCTCTTTTATTCCTCTTTTTCTTCCTTCCACCTTGAGGTAGAGCTAGGGGTCATTGGAGATGACACTCTTCAGCAAAGTACATTTGAGAAATGAAACTCTTTGTTTGAAAAGTTCAGTCTATCTTCGCTAGAGTCAACAGAAAGCCATTATTGGTTTCCAAAATATTTTAAAAGAAAGCTAAACTAACGTATTCACTTGCTTGTTTAGTTCACTGCAGTAGTTCAAATCGTAGAATATTTTTCTGTCAAACGTATCAAGATATATTTTAAGGTAAATTTGTTTTTCAAAACAATATATATATTGAGTGCGGCTAAAGGAAAATCGAACCAATTTGGAAATAACCAAGGGTGAATAAAACATGCCTTTGTTAAATATTATTTTACATCCAATAGGATCTTTATTATTACTCTAGAATCCACAAATTATCAACATTAATTATGACTTTTGGCAGATTTTCTTCGAAACTCTCTTTACTTTGAGACGCCACTTCACAGATTGATCTACTTATGGCTCCTAGATCCATCATTAGGTGGATCGTTTCATTTTTGAAGGTCGGTAGAGCGAATACATAACTGATACATTAAAGATACATCTTGTGATGTTCCAGGGTTCAAAGGACGTTTCAGGTCTTTCAACATCATATCGTGTCACACTCATACTCAAGTGACCCATCCTGGGTTAACCAGTCCCTGGAATGTATAACAGTAGCATTGACCCAAAGATCACTTCCCATGAATTAAAGGCAACTGGAGGCTCTCTCTGCTGCCTTCATAGTTATTTTGATAAGTATCATGTATTCTCTGCTCAGTGGGTGGCCACCAAACCCTGCACCATACTTCAAACGTAATGTGGCTTTCAGGCAATGCTCGACCAGCTCCTGGTTCTTTGACTGCTTAAATTCGTTCATGACGCTTTACATGGTCTGGAAATCTGAGCTGCTTGCTTTGGTCACCTTTAAGCTCCATGTTAATTGCTGAGGAGAGAAGGCCAGTTGATAACTTTGGTTGTAGCTCTGACTGCACATAAGCCCTGAGAAAAGATCATGTTCCTCTTTCCAGGTTGCTTGTTGCTTGCTGCTGTTATTTTGCCGTGGCAGTGGAGATGGTTTCAACCACCCCAGAGTTTTCAGGAGGCTGATTGCTCCACAATGTTCTGCAAAACTATCCGCTTATCTCTTTGTGATGTTAGCTAACCCTTTGCAGCAGGGAAGACTTTTGTACAGTAATGGTGAAACAGGAAGTTTCCTTCTCAGATAGTTGCAATCACGGGAATGTAAAAGATCAATTGCCATTTGCCAGTTGTTGTTTTTTTTTATTTGTGAGGAATGTTTGCTCCTGAGAGTAGCCCATTCATAGTGCTGAATTACCTAAGTGCTGAATTTGTAAATATCTGCAAGGAAGTGACTGGACCATCTCAATATATTTAATTGGGTTGTTTAATTCATATTTTTGGCAATATAAAGTGTTTATTAGAATACAAGATACATTGGTTATGACTGAGGTCAACTATATGGTGAATAACAACTTTCTAATTTCTCAATTTTCAGCCAGCACTTAGCAAACAGTGCAATCATGAATTGGTGGAATGTTAGTATATGTCCATACTGATCTGGTCTGTTAAAAGAGGGCATTGAGCTCAGAACATGTGTGAAACGACGTGTCCATTGATTCCAATTACTCGAAATCTCCACATTAAACGTCAACCAGTAGCAGAGACAAGAACACTTGCTGTAATGACCAAAAAAATCAAATTGAAGAGATTGTTTTACTGTTCCTTTGCAAACAGAGATGTTTCTTTAGTAATATCTTCCCATCTATTGATTGGTCAGAGGCCTTTATTAGCCTGGCAGAAGGCTCGGCCACATGCCACTGACAGAATGAACATCAATCGCAAAAGTCAATCATCCATCTCTCATCTAGTCAGCCTGCAAACACAGTGACATGACCCAGACCAACACTAATCGTTTCTGGAATGCTAGACCTTTAACTAAGAACTTTTCAGAATAGATAGGAGAGTAAAATGAAAGAGGTCAGCTGTGATTTAATTTTAAATGACATTGTATAACGAGATTTGGGAGGAGTAAATAGGGGGTTGCCTTATGTGTCATCATTTAAGCTCATAGCCTATCCCCTATATATTTTAAGCCAACCAGAGACCCTTTCTTGTCATTCAAGCTACCCACCTTTCACTTCTTCACACGACATTTATTGCTTGCCAGCATTTTCAAACTAAATGCTCTGATTCATCCATGAGATTAAAAAAAAAAAACAGACAAATTGATGGACGAATGTATGTTCTTTCTTTTCTGGCAAAATAAATAATAAAACGTCAAAGACTGATCTGCTCTGTCTAAAAGTGTTTTTAAGAACAGCATTATCTACCAATCAGAGCTGTGACACAATGCGCCAAAATAAATGCTTGCCAACTTCATTGAAGTTCCTTAAGTTATTTAACTGGTTTCTTCCATCCTTTAACTTTGTTTGTCTACTCCTGCTTAGGGTCACGTTGTGGGCACGGTTAACCCTTCACAGTCTATCATAGGGCCATCTACAGTGACACCTGTGTGACACCATGTTTTGGGATATGGAAACCCCCAAAAGCACTGTGCCACCCACTGTACCACCATGCTGCCTTGATAACTCATTCTTAAAGATGAAATTAGCATCCTAGCTACTGATAAATTGTAACTAGTTACAGTTCGTAGTTTAATTTACAACTAGTTACAACCTACTTTACAAGTTACCACCATTTAATGCCCTTATTGCTTCATTTCACTGTTGCATGGAAGTTGTTTTTATCAATGTTTTTTAAATGTGTTTACTTATTTATATTAACTTTACGCTAAGAATTATGGTCAATTAATAATGCTATTTCATTTCATTATAAACCAGCAGAAACTGAAAAATAAATAAATAAATACAACACTAAATATTCTGGAATAAATAACTGAAAACAACTTGAATTTACCCTGAATTTTTCCAAGAATGATCAATGAGATAAAGAATTATATATTTTTTTTGGATTTACATTTAATCCACTTTTTCAAAGTAAAACTAAATTTCAGGCCTCTACACACTGATCCCAATTTTCAGTTTGAAGTTTTGTGCGATTAAAAAAAACACGGGCGCCAACGGTACATCATACATCTGACTGAACGAGTGGTGCCAACGAAAAATAGTTTCAGGCGGAGAACTTCCCAAGGAGAACAAAGGTAACCTGCCACCAACAGTACAAACCGCTCGATGTCCAGGCACGGAATCCGTCTGATGTATGGTAAATGCCATCTTCAGGCAGGGAGCGTGCCTTGACCCAGATGTAGAGCACTCTGCTGAGAAGTCATCCGAAGATTTGTGCAAATCTAAATTCGAATCAGTGTGTAGAGGCTTTTTTTGTTATAATATTTAAAAGATTATACTGCACAGTATCAGACGTAACCAGAGCATTTATTTATAGTTTTGAAATCATATTTTTACTATAATTCAAAAGAATAAAATACAATCTTTACATCTCTCTTAAATTTGATTCATTAAGCCCCTTCATTTTCACCAATGTGTGCTTGAGTATCTTGCCCTGAAAAGGGTCTGAAGTAGCCTCATAATAGCCTAATGACACAATGACAAGCAACACAGTCTTTTTATAACCACAGCGAGCTCCTAAATTCTCTGACAATTCGGGAGGGGGATAGCAGTGAGCTCATTTCGCTGTAGCCAATAAATGGATGGTGAATTGGAAAGGCTGGCGGTTCCAAGCTGCTCTAATTCACCCGCGTCTCGTAAATCTCCCTGCTTCACTGCTTTACCACACCTGCCACAATGGATGTGTTTATTTGTTTCTCTCTAGCTGTTTAATTGCATTTTGCTGATTTCTGTTTTCATCTACACAGTTCAGCATGATGTTTTGTGTAGTCAGAGAGTGGGCGTCCTGGCAGAAATCCTGGTGAAGCCTCTTAGAGTAGGCAGTCGGGTGCTTGTAACCCACTGGCTGTGTGTAATCCATACTTCTTGTCAATTTTTTTTGTAAGAAGAGTTGCATGATGTGTTGAGTACAAGAAAACTGTGTTTCCTGTTTCCAAGCTTCAGTGTTTTGTAGCAGCCTTTATCAAGACATAGCAATCCACTGTGCACTACATTCAGCGCTAAACTCTACTAAACAGCTCAGTTTTCATCAGTTTTCTCCAGTTCTCCTTGGAATCTTTTCAATGTTCATTGGCAAACTGACCTGTACATCTGCTGTATTGGGCACGGTAAATATGTTGCAATCTGAATATTACATAGACGAAACACAATAAGGGCATGGCATATTGCTTTTTTTTATTTTGGGGAGGGGTGGGGGTCAAGACAGCTCTGGGAAGTGATTTTCCTGAACCACTTTGATGACAGACTTTGGATAATGACAAAAACAACATTTCGAATGTTGTGCGATGAATTCATTCGTTAGTCCATAAATGCTGCCCAGTTGCTGCAAAATTTCACAGCATTGCTTTGGGATCTATTTTGTAGATGCGTTTCCATCGTATATTTTATAGAAGTTTATCTTCTAGTTTATAGAAGCCCACCAGGTTAAACAAAATATTACATGGCTTAAATAAACATTTACAGATACAAAAGTCTAAATTTTGAGATAAAAGTTAAGGTTTAGGGTCAGGGTAACCTCACAAATTTGACTTTTCTTCTCAAAATTTTGACTTTTGTATATCAAAGGTGGATGGAAATGCAGCTATTGATGTGCAGTTTAAAAATTAAATTTAATTATTATGAAAGAACCAAAGATGAATTCACCTCATGATGCACAGAAAGTTGCTGGATAGTAAGAGTTGGCACTAGTCGCATTTTTGGAAAAAAGGTAAGATAAAGAACAGGAATATTGACTTTGAACATGTGCAAAATTGAAGCTTATTTAACTTGAGTGTTTTAAATGACATTATCACATTTTTGATCCAACTTCTTCAAATACTTCTTTCAATAACTGTATATGAGACATATTTACTTTTTTTCCATTTATAAAAGACAAGTATCAAGAATGGGAGGCCTGGTGCCACAGTGGGTAGCACTTGGTCGAAGCTCGCCAGTGTTCTCCCCGTGCTTGCGTAGGTTTCTTCCATTTTCCCCCACAATCCCAAAAACATGCTGTTAGGTTAATTGAATAATCTAAATTCCCCTTATTTGTGAATGTGTGAGTGAATGTTGCCCTGCGATAGAATCGGCAGCCTGTCCAGGGTGTTTCCCTGCCTCTCGCCGCGCTGGAGATAGGCACCGGCAGCCCCCCGTGACCCCAAAATGGAATAAGCAGGTTGGAAAATGAATATAATGTATCAAGAATAGAATTAATGACTTGTTAGTAGTTTTTGGTTCCATAGCACTCCTTGACCGTGGTCAAAACTTCTTTCTTTTTGTGTAGTGGTCATGAACAAGATAACTGTGTATTCTGACTGGTTTGTTGACGTATCCTGCACTATCTACACCACATTTCACAAAAAAAAGAAATCTAAATTAAATTTTCAATCTTTTGTTGCCTACTTTTTGAACATATAGGAACACATTAAAGGCATAACAGTCTACCATTTCTCCATTGAAATAGCTGTGAATACAATAATGACTGGTGTAATTTTATTTAAGCAATTACACATCTGAACTATTTTTCAACTGCACTACTATGAGTCATTTCCGGATGCAGTACAATACTGTAATGCTTAGTTTAGTGCTTGCTGTTTTCGAGAATATTCTTCTAAGCTCTCAGTATGGTTTTGCTGGCATGTTGTTTGGTTCCAGACAGCAATGTGATGAAGCGTGGCATTAATCTAACAAGTTACAGCAGGATAAAAAAGCATTTCTTACTAATCAGGGACAAGGCCATATGGATAGAGTTTGATTACATTAATGTAAATTAACATTGCTGTCGTCTGTGTGTGATTAGTGGGCAGATGTTGGCTCAGGCCTGCAGTCTGTGATTCGACTGTTGCAAGGATCTCAGGTGCTGGCTGTCTGGCTGCTCTTTGGATTTTCACTCCTTTTTTTCTTCTCTCAGACGATGAAGGGATTTGCAAAGAGCTCTTAGAGATACTCCAGGAGGCCACCAGAGGGAGCTCCGGACATGCCTTTGTTCTGGTTTTGGGGAGGGCTTTATACCACTATGCGTTTAAGAGAATTCTGACGCTGACCTGTCATCCCAACATAAAATGAAAATGTAATGCTACTGTGGTTCAATGCAAAGCATTAGAGTCTTCTCCTAGTTTTCACTTGATATTACGAAGGTGTAAAGAATAACCAAAAGTCACCACAAATGTGTCAAAACGAATGCATTCAATTCACACATTGCATTACATAAACACTGTGTTTTTATGCTGCTTCTTAGTGATGGCACACTGGTTTCTTTCCACATACCAAACACTTCCCTATCAAGTTAAACAATGATCCCTCTGAACATCAGTGGATGCTCGTGTGTTTAGTCCAGCCAATGACTAGGTTATCGTCAGTGTACGGTTAGTTTCCAAATCATTGTTTGGTCATTTACCAATATTAAACATGCAGATCAGACTATGCTAAGAGGTCTGTTAAAGGTCTAAATCTATGTGAAGGCTATGCCATAGACTCGACATAAGGCAGAAGTATAAATTTGGTTTTAGTAAATGGCACATTGCAATCCATAGGGGTTTTTTCCAAATGACCCCGGAAGGAAATTATTAAATATTTGCACCAAATACCTGGAGTAATATTTGAAGGAACCCATGCAGTTCTTGTCTCTGAGCCAATGCCACCCCAACAGTAAAGCCTGTTGTGGGTCAGAATTGAGAGAATAAAAAAAATGCAGCAATATACAGAGACATGTCTGAAAACCTGATCCAAAGCACTCTTGATTGGACAATGGTTCATCTTTCAATAGGACAATGACTTTGACACTGTCACTTTCCATTTCCTTTGTGCTCTGTGCTTTTTTTCTTCTTCCTGCATTGCTTTGCATCCGGCTCCAGGCCGGGTCAGGTTTTCCCTGCGTGTGCATTTTCCTAACTTTGCTTTTCTGTCTTCCCCCCTTTGTGCCTTTGTGGATTCCAAAGTTTTTTTCACACCTTCCTCGTGCACTGGGTCGAGCAACTGTTGTTTGCTTGTTTACTTTATTTCTTAGTTAGCTTTAGTTAGAGTAGAGCTGGAGATAGGCACCTATAACCTCAAAAGGGAATAAGCAGTAAGGAAAATAAATGAATATTGAGTGAACTCATGAGTTTCTGACAGACACCATGTCAGGATATCAACAGACTAGCTTCAGAACAACTATGGCCTCGCAGTAGCTAAAACTTGAGTCCTATAAAGTGTGTGCTTTCACACCAGGCCATGCTACCTTCACTAAGACTGAGTGGTAAAACAAGCAGTAAAATGGCTGTCAAATGAGTTTTTCATGCTTAAGGTAAAAAATAATTGGACTTGATCCCTACACGACAAGCCTGACATTTAAATACGTCTTATTTTTAACCCCGGACAGTACACAAAGCTTGTTTTTATTGCGTACAAAAGCTTCAAAACACAGTAAAATTTTAGAGCAGGATTTGTGAGGGAAATGATTTATGGACTTTCTCATTGTAGGCGGACGAAGTAATTGCACATAGCATAAAGATGCCGAACCTTTAATTTACAACTAATAAAAATGGTGATTTAGCCAAAAGTCTGACATGAAATTGTGATCACATATTTTAGGTTTCCGCTTTTGTTATTTATTCCAATCGCAGCAATCAATTTGCTTCTCCTTTCTTTTGATTTTGGTTGCCTGTAGTATGGTGTCCCTGAAAACTCAATCGTACAACAGCTTTATGAAAAAAAGGCTGTGCACCAACCCTTCCCGTTCAGCCTGATGGAGCGTCAGCTCTACTTTCCAGATCTTAAAAACACTTTCAGTTTTCAAAATCTTGAAATCTTCATGTTCTATTAATTCCCAAACACAGTGCTTCTTCTATAAAAAAAAAAAGACACATACTGGAGACTGATTCTAGACTCATTTTGCCAGTTCAACATTTGACTAGTCTCACAGACACAAGTTTTGTTCCTGTATCATGGGCAAGGCATGGTTGTCAGGTGGTTCACTCACACACACACGCACACGCACGCACGCATGCACACCTGCTGGAGCTCCAACATCACACACATTGGACTGTGAGCCAGGTAATGAAGCTTCCAGAGCGGAAGATCAAATCACTTTCACACACCTCCAGCCTGGATGTGTCACACTAACAAACACCATAAGCTCCGCACTGAACCAGGGAAGCATACGTCCCAGAGAGAGAGAGACGGCCAAGTTCTCCCAGAATTCTCAGCAGGCAGGAACATCTCAGGGTCAGCGGCACATATCTGCACGCATTATCACGCTGTCACACTCCAGCTCACGCCAGCGGATAACAAGCCAGCCCGCTGCTGAAAGGAGAGACAGTGGCACTCACATTCACACTCACAATATATTTGCATTGCACACAGTCAGGAGTGGGAGGTGGGTGGAGAAAATTAACTTTCAGGCACTCTGTACCGGATGTTTGGTAATGACATTTTAGTTTGTGGCGTTGTGATTATTTATTGTTGGTTAAGGAAATTATTAAGAGGGATTTTTGTAATTTTTACAAACAAATTAAATCATGTAGAAGCGTTTTGCTTCATTGTTGTTGGCAAACCATTCTTACTGGAGCACAAGGGTGCATTGTGTGTTTAAAAAGGAGATAGATTTCTGATTATTAAAAAATAAATATTTAAATTTTTTTTGCAAATCTGAATTCAACTGTAGTCTGTACAACTGCAATTTTTTTTGGATCTTTAGAACCATCTTTAGCAGCAGACATGGGAGTGGTAGCTTCATCAGACGAGGAGGTTCTGTGCAAACTGTTAAACTTAGCTTCCATGTGTGCAGACCAGACAGTGGGGAGTGGGGAAAGTGAGGATTAAATGCACTATTATTTCCAATTCAATTCTCTTAAAGAGCTAGCTATCATACAAATAAATGTCATTTTCAATATGTAGTGTACCCATGGCAGAATGGAGTCTTTGGCTCATGGAAAGAAGGTTTTTATTGAGACTGAATTATACGTTGCACGCTCTGGTTTGGGCATCTAATCCCATTATCCTCCATTAATCAATTAAAAATGAAATTTTCATCTTTCCTTTAATGTTTTCAACATCTTTCTCAACTTTTTTTATATTTGATTCTGTGAGCAAAAAAAAAACATTCATAGACATCATATATAAACATACACACATCTTTCCATTGTGGTGATACGTCAACGCATCGACCATATAACGCTTCTGCAAAACTTTTCTGCAAACAAATGCACCTAAAGAGAAGAACTGCATTTTTTTCTCAAATAAAATGTGTTTTATTGAATATGTGGTGGCACAGTTTCAACAAAACATCTTTTTGTTGAGATGCTATTATGTAGTATAAGTGAAGGTACTCTAGCAATAAAATCCCACTATCTTCCACTACAAGCTATTGGTTTGTATATGAATTCTATGTTGGGCATCATTTACTTGATTGATCAAATTATATTTATTTAACAAAGTTCGGGAGGAACTCATTAGGCCTAACCTATCATCTCCTGATGCATCGACTTATAAATCACTGGTTATAAATCAGAAAAACATTGTCCTATTTTCACTGAACTCGCCACATATATGTGCCATACTAAGCTAGTTTCAGTGAATTCTCCTGTGAGGCTTCTTCACACTCACACAAATCTTTCAAAATGTTCATTACAGAGCATCTTTAGATGTACATCTGCTCAAAGGGGCTTGGAAATAGAGGCACGAGTATGACCATCGAGTAAAAAATCTTAACAAAAGTTCTCAGTTCTTTAGTTTTTCATCCTTATGCTCCCAAAAAAGGTATGGACATTAACAAACTTCCCATTAACATAAAAGATGATAAACCAGTCAATACAGCACTGAGCATGCAATGGAAAGGTTGTGGGTGAACAATATTTCATTTTTGTTTTGTTCTGTTTTGTTTTAATATTGCAAATCAAAAGAACAAATGGTGTACAGAATGCTTTCTAGTCCATTGTCTATCTACTGTTGCTTTCCAATTTGAACTGCAAGCAGCAATCAAAGGGTGACCAGTTTGTTGCACTATGCACTACGACCAATGCTTATTTAGGATATTCATTCAAGTGAAAATTAATAAAATACAAGCAAATTAAAGAATGAAAAACACACCCCCAGGCAGCACTAATTAGTATAATACGAATCTAATGAATATTTTTAAATCTAAATATTTTCTGGTATTGCTATGCCAGGATTGGTAAAATGCCAAGATTAACACATCGATATTGGTAACAAGAAGTACCTTATCAATGTGAAACGTTGCTCCTCCTGCGGCCAACTGGTGGCGCTATAACTTAGAGTGTATATTGTAGATGGACTCTTAACACACATGGCTAATTGGAGCCAGAGGAGGTTGTTTGGCTGAGTTATAACAACTTCCTGTTTATAGCAAAATGTCGACATTCGATGGCCGTCGTGTGCACATAGTTCAACGATTAACAATATAACATCCCATGTGCCTTTAGATAAGACTGGTGAAGTTTGGAGATCAAATCTCTTGGAGGAGTTTGGTAAAGTACAACATAAGGTAAAGTGGCCCTTTTTAAAGGTTTTTGCAAAATAGCTGACTTCCTGTCGATTTTTGGAAACGCGATTCATAATACTTATAGTTAAGTCTTGGTACCCTTCACATGTGTGCCAAATTTCGTTTGCGTCAAACAAACTGAGAGTGCATCATAAGCTGAAACGCATTAGGTGGCACTACAGAGCTATTTTGCCACACCCACTTTTCAAACCTCAATCTATTTTCACCAGTTCTGATGTGTCCGTGAAATTCTGTGACTTTTCGAGCTGTTTAGGCCCTTAAAAATGCATTGAAAGCTGCAGAACACTAATGCTCTACATTAAACACTAATTCCACACATTAAGCAAGAAATTGTCCCACAAATGTAGCACACGTCACTAAAAGGAGCAACACCCTATTTGCATTTCATCCGCTTTCAGTAGAAAAAAAACTCTCTGAAATGCCTTCTCTGGAAATTTAATGGTATTGATATTTAGACATCAAGAGTAAAATGAAGCCCAATAGGAACAGATTGTTTTTTTTTTTGCATTTTTATGCAGTAATTTGTGTCACCAGATTAAAATTTAAAACTTAAACCCCTCACCACATGTGTGTTTGCTTTGGGCACTTGTCATACTGGTTCTTGCAAACACAGAGTCCCGTTTGGTAAGAGCCGCAAAGAGCCATCGTTACTCTTCCCCCTTTCAGCAAATGTTGCTTGGGATTTGCAGTTAACAGAACAGATGGTGTGACTATGCAAGACAGTAATTTATAAATCAATAGTACATGTGTGTGTTCTGCAAGAGGCACTCCATAACAGACCCCGAGGAGATTCGCTTAAGGCATCACCAGCTCACAAAAAAGGCGCCGTCTCGCTTCCATTTTTGTAAAACCCAAATGTAAATCCTTCACACATTCTCCATTCCATCTTTTATGGATCTAACTGTAAAAGGTCCAGCACCAACTTACTTGACCAAACTTTGTGTTGAAATTTATACATTACTACATACCCTCTCTATCCACATCTTCTATATAGAGCTCATCTTTAGGTTGGCATTTTTGCCCGATGGCTCTTGTGAGAGCAAAGCAAAATCTCCATTTGATGGATAACCAAGTTGTGCATTTATGAGCCATCCGTCACTCAGCTCCCGATTCCAGGTAAATCGACTGTGGTACTTATTAGAGCTCTTGCTGGGTTTTAGCTGATTGCTAGTCACTGGGAGCGGTCATAGAAAGATACAGATGCCCATTAGGATGTACACATGTTGTTATGGCACTAGATAGGGCTGTAAACGCTAATAAGACCATCAGTTAATGCTGCTGGTCGCCGGCTGTGGCCTTGGGGGTTTTCTTTGCCGATGCATCTCCCAGGCTTTGAATCATGGAAAATGCTTTTTTGTGCATTAAACAATTGGTGGAATCAGATTGAAGTGCGAAGGCAGGCAGCTTTTAGAGCTGGCTTTTAGAGCTAAAAGACGTCATATTTCTGTTATATTAAAAACAAAGCAAACAAGCGAGAGAGGGATGATATTCAGAACCAGGAGAAAGTAAATAAACAATCAGTAGAGGGGAAGAGGAAGATGATGAAAAAAACAAAAGAAGGGATTGATGTTGAGGTCTCAGGATGAAAATTAAGATGGAAGTCACATATGGTTTGTTATATGATGGCACTATGAATATTTTTTGTTTGTTTATCCTTTGATTTGTTTATTTTTGCTTATTAAAGTAAATGTGATTTGCCTGTGAAATGCACACCTTGAGTGAAAATCCCTGAATGCAAATCCGAATCTTTCAATCTTGTTATCACAGGCTGAGGATGTTTGGTCATAAACACACTAAAATGTGCTTATAGAGCACGTAACTAATAAATAACTTTCAAGTAGTTAAATCTAGTGGAATAAATGCACTTTCAAAAGCACAGCACTTTAATGACAAACAAAGTCTTTAACTAAAACATTTTATTTACATTTATGTTATTATTGAGGTTCATCGATTTCTATTTTAGACCTATTGGTTTAGACCTAAACCTAAATGGTTCTATTATTAGACCATTTAAAGTGGAGACTAAATGAAAAACAAATGTTATTAATTATTATTTTAAGTGTATTTAAACATATATTACCGGTATCTAAAAATTCTTGGGCTGATCAGTGGTGACAAGAAGTGGCGGTACTCTCTTTCTTGGAGGTCAGGACTGTGCTAAAAAATCTTTAATCGTTATAATGAGTATTAATATTTAAGTTAATGTAAAATATTGTTATCTTGTTTGGCTACGATATAAAGATCTCACGACCCCAATTTTTTATATTACTTATAGATTTTCATCCATCAATGTGTTTATAAACTGCTGAGTCACTATATTAGCATAGAATAGACTAAACATGTGCTATTTAAAGCATTTTGTTAATTATTTCATCGCCAATAACAGATTATTCGAATGTCAAAACAACACAAGACTTGACCATTTTTAGAGAAGGGAAGTTCGGATCATTTTACCCACCTGGATCTTTTTGATCATTTTGGTAAAATACCTATAAAATGTTGTGAGTTAGTTCCCTCATTCGTAGCAATCGTAAATCACACTACATAGAAAACAAAAAAAATATTACTTAGGCCTACTTTGGTCTTTAGTCTGCTTCAGCTCACCTCTGATCTGACAAGTCTTTAGGTTTAAGTCTCCTTCATTACCTCGCTCTGCATTAACGAGTGCAGAATGATATTTAATTTAATCAATTTGATTACAGTTAGTTATTTTCTCGAGTCCTTTCATTCTTTTGTCACCTGACCAAAGTGAGCATTGTTAACCTATGCAGTATGAGCCGAAAACAGAAAAGATTTGTTCTTTTTTTGAGCCCTTTTGTTCTTTTGGCGCCACAGGGGTCTGCCGGTGCCAATATCCAGCGCAATTTAAAGTGAACAATTTTTGTAGATGTATCTCGATGTTTGATTTAGCAAATAAAGTGAATTACAGTTACTAAAAAATTACAATTTCTAAGTCATCAGACTGAACCGAACTGAAAACCATGGTTAAAAACCACGGTACGTACCAAACCATGACCTTTGCGTACCGTTGCATCCCTAGTTGCTAAGCTGGCCCAAATGACAAACTTGAGAAAGCAGGTTTTTGACTATATTAAGTTTAACGAAAAATTTTAAAATACAATTAAAACATGATGAAAACATATTAATTTCAATATCTAATGAACTGTGTCAATAACTTTGGTGTCAATAAAAAAAAAAAAAAATCAAGATGTGATCCCAAGCCACATATAAACTCCCTGTAACTGCATTTTATAGACATGACCCTTTGAGTCATAGACCATCTGTCACAAGACTGCTCATCCACATCTGTTTATGCTTCATTATATGTTTTCTGAGCTGAACATATGCACTTATTATGTTTTGCCGGACTGGTTGGCATCGCCAGACCTGTCTTAGTCATGCACCATTTGGATTTTACAAATAGGCAATTCTCACGGCGGAAGTTGTGATTAAACTGAGTATTAAATCAGTTTTCATGCCACTGTGGCTTTCTGTAATTGTCTATCTTTTCCTTTGTCTAATCTGACAGGCTTCTATTTTGGTGGTTTTTATTGTTTTCAAACTAGTGACAATTGTGTTGATTTCCTTTTCATGACTAAAACATCAGTCATGGTTTATTTAAATCTAGATGCGGCAGCATTAATGACACGAGTTAGCTTTGTTGTTAAATAAATGTGGATGTTGTTCTGTGCTCAGGGACTTTAAGAACATTTACACATACAAACACGCAGAGCTAAAGCTAATAAACAAATGGATTAGCTTGGAGGCTAGTGTGTTTTGCTTCAGTGAAGGCTACATTAGAGTGCACGCTAATGTGTTTTGCTTCCATTAAAGGTTTATGATTAAATTGTTAATACACAACTCGATATTGTAAAGATCTAAATCGAACAATCTAAAACCAGACCATTCAGCGTTTTTAGGCAGTCAGTCAAGCCTACGTCAGCTAGCATGACGGTAATCATATCTTTATGTTCATGATAAATTTTACTGTCATCTCCACGACAACTATCTCTCACCTCGACGTTTTAATGAGAGACAATTAATATTTATTCTTTTTCTGTCTGCAACCAAAGCTTTTCATATTCCACACATTTTCTGTGGAATAAATCAACTCTGGCTCATATTCAGAGCTATAAAGTGGCTCTTGCTGGAAAAGCCACGCTGTGCTTCAGGCAACTTAATTGTGCCGTGGTGAAAAAATGAGGCAATTCATCCATTAGTTTATAAAGGCCTTTCCCTGGAGACACCAGAGAGTGATTTAAGGTCAATGACACTGATTCTCTATATGTGTTTTTTTTTTCCTTTTTTCTCTGCCCTTTCCTCACACCCCCTCTCTCTTTGTTCCAAGA
The DNA here is from genome assembly GCA_007224835.1 of Danionella cerebrum. Lineage (NCBI taxonomy): Eukaryota > Metazoa > Chordata > Actinopteri > Cypriniformes > Danionidae > Danionella > Danionella cerebrum. The sequence continues at coordinate 380,281 of SRMA01027187.1, read as the reverse complement.
GCAACACTCTTTGCTAACATTAAAAGAAGGCTGAGCTCAGGTTGTCATTGATTTTTCAGGTAAATCGGATAGGTGTTGAATATTGGATTATTTTTATAGTGGCCAATATTTCTGGGCAGAACTATTGAAAATGTAGAAATGAATGTTTGTAATATCTCCGTGATATCCCCAATGTTGTCTGGAGATCCAGCCTGGTTTGGGTTATTGTCATTCAAGCCGCAGAGAGATGTAAAATCCCGAGGGAGAAAATTGATAGATATTCATAAATATACATATAAAGAACCCTTATCATGGAAAATGGCCTTTCGTACAATATGTGACGTAGCTCTAATTTTGAAGAACATGCATTTTGAGTGTTTAATGTGAAAGTGCTTTGTGTATCAAACTATTGTCTTTTAAAGGAAAGAGTTGACTCAGAGTCGCTGACATGAGTTGTGACTGAACGTGAGTTGTGACTCAAAATTAGTCTTGGGCGAGAGGCGGTCCATCACAGGGCAACATTCACACACACATGCACACCTAAGGGGAATTTTGATTATTCAATCAACCTAACCGCATGTTTTTAGGGATTGTGGGGGAAACCGGAGTACCCGGAGGAAACCCACGCAAGCACAGGGAGAACATGCAAACTCCTTCCAGGAAGGTCATCGGCAAGCCTCGAACCGACAACCTTCTACCTGGAAGGCCACAGTACTCCAGAGGAAACTCCACGCGCGCCAGGGAGAACATGCAACCTTCCTAGGAAGGTCATCGGCAAAGCCTCGAACCGGCCAACCTTCTACCTGAAGGCCACAGTGCTACCCACTGCCCCACTGTGTCGCATTTTTAATAACATTATTAAGTACTGTGTGAGAATAAACACAGGCAGCTCTGTTCAATGGTCAAATAGTAAATGTGTGCAGTAATCCAGTACATGCTGTAGACAACATAGTGCAAGCTTCAGGCTCCCCAAACCACAAAAAAAGCTAGTTTCAGGGTTCACACGGACGCCAGGTTGTGGTGCATACAAAAACAATTCACCCTGATCGGCATTTACAAAAATCTGCGGTTCCATGAAAGTGTTGCTGCGGTTATGTGTAGATGGACATTGTAAACATGCAGAATAATACCTGTTTTCAAAATAAATGGGTACATGTGAAATGGTCTAAAATTTGTAAAGATCTACAATATTATTTCTTGTGTCTTTTGACTGCTCATGTTGCTATTTAGATGTTTGACTCATATAATGATTTCATGAACAAACTAATGTATTCTGACACAAAAAAATACATAAAACATGCATTTTGTTACTGATTTGTACCTTGAATATAATGTATACATCAGTGTCCTTTGTCACATAAGTGTTCATGAGATATTCAGACAATTGTAGATGACATCATAACTTGCGTTTTCACTGCTCAGCAGGAACTGAGTTGCACTTCATCTCTCTACTTTAGAGCGTGAATGACTTGGAAATCTTTTCCTGTTGCTTTCATTTTTGTTACATACGTGATGTTCTGATTCTTCATTTATTCCTGCACAGGTGAAAAATGGGGCTGTAAAGTTACGGTGGCAGTGCTGCAGTCCTCTGCAGCTCCCCTGAGCAATTCCACAGTCGCACAAACACAGAGGCAGCATTTCACGAAGAGAGGGTGAGTTTACTGTTGCCAGAAGCACACACGCACATGGACACACACACTTTTCCACATCCCCAAGGTTGTGAGAAAACCATTGAGCCACTGAGAGCCAGCGAGAGAGCAAAAGCAACTTCCATTCCCACAGAGTCCCAAATATCTAAACAGCCAGAATTTATTTGTGAAAAATGACTCCTTGAGCCGTTCTGCAGGGGAGCTTTACATGTGTAAAAACACTGAGCGGAATAGATTGTGGCATATCAAAAAGTCTACTTTTTGCAACCTATTGCTCATGTTTGTTGAACATTCACATTCTCACATTCTATGGCATGGATGTTAAATTAATACTAAATTAAGCATTTTGCGGTGCGTAACCTGATAATCAAATCTGGAGCTGCTCACCAAAAGCCCCTTCAGTGTATTTGTATCCGTTCTTGAGAATTTGTATCTTGAGAATAAACTCAAAACACAGTGTTTTGTCCTCCAATTAGATGTATTAAAGAGCCTATATCATCATTTTTTAATAATTACCTTCATGCAGTGTGTACTATTCAAAAACATGAAGAATTACCTGATGTATTTCTTTGCAGCCAATATTCTCAGCCTCACTCTGCATTTTAATGCAGTTTCCACATGTGCACTTACATAAATTGGATTAAAAATGGAGTCACGCTTATAAAAACTGTTGAAGTGGCAAAAGATTTCTGTAACTGGATCTTTACCACTGAGAGGAATCCTGCTCCAATCTCTTTGGATTTGGAGAGTCATAGCCCATGAGCCTCTTTCTACTCAGACACAGGTTCATACGGATAAGGGAGCGTCATAGTATTGTTAATACCATATTAATACCATGGTATTGTTAAATTTGTTGTTAGACGTTCCATTTCCGAGATCGACCCGACACACAGTATGCAACGAGAGGTAGACAGTTCGACAATACCATTCTTTGCAGGTTGCGTCCAATGTAAAAATGAACAAGAACAAGTTTTTTTTGTTTAGACATTAGATGTATTTCAACCTCTTCTTGGAGACTTTAAAAACTAAAGAATTCACTTGAACATTATGATATCAGCAGATATTAAGGACACCTATCCACAACGTACATATAGCAAATGCTAGGGTGCTAGCAAAAGGTGAGGACAGTTGCTGAAATTATTCTAAATAATTTTAGGAAACTCAAAATAGAGGCCGAGTTCACACTGAATTGTTTTAGCCAAATATTGCGTAGGTTTTCAAAGAAGTTGTGGGCAAACTGGTGCTCCTGAACTTTCAAAAATGCAAATCAAGAGAGCCACAGACATGTCTTGAGATATCTTTTATTATGTAAAAGCCTGATTTGGGGAACACCTCCTCTAAAGGTGACAGCCACAAAATCATCCACAAGGGTCACTGCGCATGCTTCTAAATCGAAGTGTGACAAAGCTGCTACAACACTGGTAAAGAGGCCAATCCGTTTTATAAGTGGTGCATTTTTATAGATTTGATTAATATAATAACTGTTGCTTCAATTCCTTTGACTATGACAGGGTGTAGCATCCAAAAATTCAAACAGTAATGGAAAAAAAGTGTTTGCATTTTTCTTTTTAATCATGACCGATGTGCAGTACCACCAGACTCATTATAACCATAAAAGCTCTTTTGTCTCTTATTGGCCTGATGTGTGCCATTAATCTCATTTATTCAGAAATAACAACTCCAAAGAATTTTCCCAAAGCCCCTTTAAAAGGTTAACTGCACCAGAAGAGCACACGAACAAAGCCATCCTGCCAGTCCTGCTTGCAGACCAATGCTGCTGTTTTCAATCACCAATTTTGCATCATCTTGCTGATGTGTGGCATCATTTCACTGTGTAACATCGGTGCTCGGGTTCACCGGGAGGTCCTGCCATCTATTTTATGTTTTAGTGGCCTATTTGCTTAATAAAAAAAATTTGGGTGATACATTTCCAGCGTATTTTGGGGGTAGCAGCAACAAACCTATTCGTCATGAGCTTTTAAAAGTCATTTGCCGGGAATAAGCAGGTGCTCTGCAGGCGGTATTGAGCCTGTAAAGAAAAAGCCTTGCAAAGCTGAGTGTCTCAAGACGGTCAGATAAACAAGAGCAGACGCCACAGTTTTACCCTGACATTTCCAGAAGCCCAGTTGTAAAGCAGGAGGCTCCTCTGTTAAAGGCCACTCAGTTAAACTAAGCATTTGTTTATTCGGCAGGCAGTATATTCTAGCCCCTAAAGCAAGAGGCTCGGTTTAATCGTATTCTCACTCCCGAGGACCCAGCACCACCGCCATCAATCACCAGTTCTCATCGGATATTTGTCAGGCTACTCAAGAAGTTTGTTACTCTTAGTAAGATCTCAGAATTTCGTTTTCATCAGAATGTTTGAGGTATGTTTCAAATATAACCGAATCTCCACAAAGGTCTATAATGTGCCAATGTGTGCAATCCAACATTTGGTAGAATGCCTAGGATATATATAGAAAGCCAAAAACGGCAAAGTGTGAGAGGGTTTAATGATTTTTCTTCATTCCCTTATACTGGCATATGTAATGGGCCTAACCTAACAATTTCCCTCTTCTCCCCTCCACCTCCATTGCTGTTTGCAGCAGGGCTTGTTCGTTATTCAACAGTGGCGATGAAGGTGAGATAATTACTCAAAATATATATGGTTGGTTGAAGTCATATTACCGTAACGTTAACTCAGGTTCGGTTTGTTCACTTTTAATACCAATCCACTGCATTAGTAACCATAGTAACATACAGGTTCGGTTTAAAGCGAGACAGCAACTGTATATTCCACATCAATTATTATACAGAAACCTGGTCTATTTTCTAAAACAGGACTGCAAAGACAGTGAATCAGTGATTTCTGAATAGTAAGAGCATCTTAATGGATCCTCTTCCAGCACAACTGTTAAACATTCAAAGGAAACGCAGAATTGTATGTTCTTTGTGTGTTTCTTTTCATAAAAAGTGTCATACTTTGCAATGAAGAAAATCTGCTTTACTTGTTTGAATGCAGGGATCTGGGAATTACAGTCATTCCCAAAAACGTTAGAGATTATGCACATGCCTAAATAATTCCTGCCCACTTTATTTCACTTCTCAAACATCACTGTATTTATCTCTTTTATGATATGTAAAACTGAAGTTTGTAATGTGATTTTTAAAGGAAAATTGTAAAAAATTGCAGGGGTGCCAAAACGTTTGCATACCACTTTATGTATTTAAAAGGCAGTGGATATTAGAGCCTGTGAGACTGTTTTTTTGGCTAGGAGATTCTGAAACTGTGCTCCTTTATAAATAAATGAATGGATTTAAATGTCACAAAAATAGAATTTTACTAACTAATAATGTGACAAGCTTGTCATGAACGGGAGAACTCAAGTGGAACTGTCTGCCAGTTGTGTCTCAAATTTTCAACCCCTTTGGGTTTCAAGCTTCATTATTTGAAGAACAACACAGTACACAGGCACAGCAATTCATCTTTTATAACTCTGTTTGATAAAGAACCATCCTTTTATATTAAGGAGAGTCACTGCATTTACAAACATCTGATTTAGAAGTTTTGTTAATTTCTTGTTTGATGGTGTCTTCTCCAATCCATTGAAGTAGTTTTGTTTTTGGGTGCCATCTTTTAGTCTAAAGCTTAGTCTTTTTGATAAAAAAAATGTTGGTTTTAGTCACATTTTAGTTATTTAAAAATTAATTAGTTAATTTGATCTAATAAGGATTATGCAAAATAAAGTGTTCACAAATGGGAATTGACCTTCCTTACTTTCAAAAAAGCCAAGAACAAAAACATTCTGAATTTGGCAAAAGTGGCTTTGTTTTTTACAATTGCCTAAAGTCTTGGGAGCACAGATGCCCCGTGCTCTGCTTAATATAAAATACTTTACATTTTGAATGACAGATTACAGCCATGAATCATGACACGCAGAAATGTCATGCATTTTGAACGTGTTTCATTTTGTTAACTCATTTCGTTAATGAAAACTCTTTATAACAGATACATATTTAGCTCATCAGCATCTCGTTATCGTTACGAGAAAAATGCTTGTCAAGTAAATAATTCCGTTTTTGTCCTCGTTGACGAAAAAACAACAGTGCATTGAAGGACCCTGTGTTCTAGGACGACAACCTGAGCTCCCAGATGAAACAAGCCAGGGTAGAATATGAAAAAACGATATTCTGCCGGTGTATAACTGTATATATGTAATGATTCATCACACAGCTTCAATATTACTGAGACCTTGAGCGTCGGATTCATTTGAACATCCTTGTTACTTACCTTTGTGCATACTAGCATGCATGTTTTGAGACACAGAGCATTTATTTTCCTGCTGAAGGAATAAAAATGATGAGCCTCGAGCTGAGTGAGAGAAAGAGAGGGAGAGAGCTTTATTCCTCTGTGTCTACTGGCAATCGAGAGCTGCCCATAAATCACCACAGGAACTGTCCTAGCATGATAGAGTCAAATTATTACAGCTAAACACACAAGTATGTGGAATGATTAAAGTGTCTCGGCTCTTCCAAGCTGAGATGGATGTTTGATTAATCACTGGCTTCTGTGGAGCCGGACGGAAAAGTGAAACACAGCACTGACTTCTGGTTCCAGCAGTCTGTCGTCTGAAGCAAGAAGCACTGCAGTGTAGAAGCATCATTTTTGTACTTCCACTTCCACTGTCACGAGTTTGTCTTTTCCAGTTCCATACCTCTGGGTTTGAAAAGGACAAGGCCCAGCACTCTCGTTATTTATGGAGTATAGAACGGATATCGAAAGGAAACAGACTCTTCCATTGCTTCTCAATGCAAGGCATGCGCTTCCTGTTTCAGCACATTAATCAGAAGGACAGTTTTATTCTCTGTGTCTTCTTTTCCTTATTGTAATGGCTTATGAGTCACTTAAATTGCCTGTGGAGAATCCGACTGCGCTGTGGTCGTCAGTTGAATTTTGTGGCGTATAAAGACAGCAGTCATGGCCTTTTAATGCACATTATGCCATCATGTCTCATCGTCTGCGTTCATCTCTATTACACTTCATTATCTCATTCTAAAGAAATAAGATTGTTGGTAATGGTTCGCTGGCATTTGTTCATATTGAACTGCAGTGGAATTAAACAGAGACAAATTCAGATTCTTGTACAACTAAATTAGTCTTTTAAATTATGTTTGTCAAAATGCATTTCATAATTTGGTTGTTTTTAGATCAATTTGGTTATTTTTGTAAATTTAGCTGAGAGATTATAACTGGAAGCTATTTCTGTGTGTAGAAATTGAGTCTCCCACATATCTCCCAACCATATATATATACATATATATATATATATATATATATATATATATATATATATATATATATATATATAGTGAGATATATATATATATATATATATATATATACATATCTGATTTTCTCCAATAAGCTATAGAACAATTTTCTCTAAAAAGTTTAATCTTAAAACAGTTTTTTTTTGTGGAAATGCTTAATATAATTAGTACAAACCCAGCTTCTTTTTTTTTGTACAATAAACAATTCCACAACAAACCTGAAATCGTACAAATAACAGTTCCAAGTATTACAATTTTTTACTGCGGAAATCTCAAAAATTGAGAATGAACTGTTCTTTTCATGTTGTACGTGTTGAGACAATATTAAAAAAATACAAAAAGCCCTCAAAAAGCTGACAAAAACACAAGCCATGTCACAATTCTTGTACTTCCGATTTGTTATCTGGTGACTGTGGAGGCAAGCTGAGTACAATGAAATGAAACCAGTCAAGAAACCAGTCTGAGATGATTCATGCGTTATACTGCTGGACGTAGCCATCAGAAGATTGGTACACTGTAGGCTGTGGTGTTAACATGATGCTCAATCGGTAAAAATGGGTGCTAATTGTGCTAAGAAAATATCTCCCACAGCATTACACCACCACCACCCGTATGAACCGTTGATACAAGGCAGGATAGATCCATGCTTTTGTGTCGTTTGTGTAGCCTCAGTTTCCTGGTCTTAGCTGATAGGAGTGGCACCTTGTGTAATTTTCTCTTGCTGTAGCTCATCCATCTCAAGGTTCAATGTGTAGTGCGTTCAAAAGATACTCTTCTGCATACCTCAATTGTAACGAGTGGTTATTTGAATAATTCTCGGCTCTACTCCTCTGCACCCACAATACTCAGATCAGTCTGCCTGGCACCAACAACCATGCCACGTTCACAATCACCTTTCTTGCCCATTCTGATGTTCGGTTAATCTTGATCATGTCTACATGCCTAAATGCATTGAGTTGCTGCCAGATTAGAAATTTGTGTTGTCTGAGCAGTTGAACAGGTGTACCTAATAAAGTGGCCAGAGAGTGTCCATATGCAACACACGGAATATTTGCTGTTTGATTTTATTTTTCGAATTTTTGTCATTATATTAGGGAATCTTGGTTTCTTGGTTTTAAGTTCTTTCCCTATTTTAAAAAAAATATAATTGGAACGGATAAATATGACCTGTCCAGGGTGTACCCCTGCCTCTCGCCCAATGTGATACACACCGACAGACCCCCTTGAAGGAATAAGCAGGTTGGAAAATGAATAAATGAATGAATGAATGGACAAATATATCTAAATCTAAATTAAGATAACAAAAAGAGAAGAAAGAACCTATATACTCAATATATAATATATATACAATACATAGAAAATGACTTGGATTTTGGCTTTAGCGAATGATTCAGTACCTTTCTTTTTCATTGTGCCCATGAGTGAAACATTTTTTTCTTTGAAATCACCAGCAATTTGGGGACTGTTCGTCACTTCAGAAAAGATTTTCATTTTGAATAGGAGTCATCATGATTTTAGGGGCACATTGACCACATGCAGATTACTCTAAAACTCATGTCATTTTCACGGAGGTTAAAGAGGGATTGTTGGTTTGAAATGAGGACTAGATTGCTTACATAGTGGGAAAATTTTATTGCTGTCACAACAGATCAAGAAAGTCTAGGGAAAGAAACCGATTTAAATTACCTTTGATTGTGTCTGTGGCCATTACGCCATTGAAAGAAAAGAGTAGAGAACAGTTTAAAGCTGACATGGAAATGCTTTGTAAGATGTTGAGCATTTAGCCACTTTTCTTGTGCCAGAATAAGAAGAATTAGGAAGATGAGAAAAGAGTAAAAATGCTACAGAGTATATTAAAAGCAAAGCCTCCTCTTCTTTACTCTTTTATCCGTTTCAATCCTGTTACTGTCTTTGGTAGGACACAAAACTTACAGTTCACAGAAGGCTGTTTAATATACAGACCTGATAATAAACCAATACGTTAATAAATTATGAATTCTTTAAAATATTTTTGTTTGATCAACAATAATAGATCTTACTGTATATTGTGTATATTCAACTAGTGGATAAAGTACCCATAAAACGACGTGGTCCCCAAGGAGGTGAATGGATTTTTTTAGAATTATTTTTGCCAGAATTATTTTCATCAATTAGAGAAAAAACATGCTTGGAAAGGACCAGCGAGATCAGGTCTCAAATCACTCTCCATACAGTGCTGTATGTGTCCAGCTTGACACCCACTATACCCCCAGAGCAGGACAAAAAGCAATATTTTTAAATGATTTGTTACATAAACTTTGGATTTTTTTAAGTTTTTTCCCCCATTGATTTACTTTGCACACAGTTTAATAACTTTCCTCCACTGCTTACATTCTTTGTTTTTATTTGTCTAACCCAAGGAAATAATAATCGACCATTGACCTTTAAACTCCAAAACTGCCCACGGCTGCAATAGCCCTTCGTTTTGTGCACATAGTGATTTTTCTGATTCTTTACGGATCAATAAAGGATATTTATGCATCCATCTCATAAATTAAATCAGAGAAATGCTGATTGGTGTCATTTGAGACCAAACATGACTTATGCCTCTAAGCCTCAATGCAAATACCGTGTAAACCACCCACTGTGACCTCCACTACAGAAACACTCTGGATCGCATTATGATAAAAAAAAAAATCTTTAATAGTTTTCAATAAGAATCCAGAAATGTGTGGAAAATTTGTCTCAATCTTCATTTCATACTCACCAACATCCATAATAAATACAAACCTCCCAATTCCATGTAGAGTAAACATGCTGTCTGCGATGACGAAAAATGAAAATATAATTCAGATGTGTCCAATTCAATCTCTGGGTTGTACATACAAGTGACTGCTACATCACGTATTGCAGTTTAAAAGAAATAAAATAAGAATATATATTTTATTTTAGCAAACTCCTCATTCATTTTACTGCTCGCTAATTCCATTTCGAGGTCACAGGGTTTTCCTGGTGCCCAGATCTCCAACTCACATTCGGTGAGAGGTGGGCATGTCTGACGGACTGACCCTAGACAGGTCAGAAGGTCCGATTCATGGAGGAAAACTGGAGTACCCGGAGGAAACCTACATAAGCACGGCGAAAACCTGCAAAGGACCCAGTTCTACTCAGTGAATATATATATACACACACACACACACATGTCCATCAGTGTAAAGAAGATGATGGGCTGAGGAGCTGGAAAAGTGGCGACTGTCAAAAGTTTTGAATCATTTTATAATCATTTCATGAAGACGGAACGAAAGCAGGCTGTTTTACAGCTATTTACAGTCAATAAAGTCCAGCTGAGACATCGCAAAGTCACTGAAAAGGGAAAAGAGAGACTGTGCGAGATGGTCTCACTTGAGCGGGCACCAGAGAGCACTTGTGTGGCTTCTTACACTGTTTTACCAATCTATTCTGGAACCAGCCACCTGATTCAATGTCATTGTTCTCATTGTATTTTGGACCGTTTTATTTAAAATGAAGATAATGAATGATTAAATGGATTTGTAGCATTTTGTAAAATACCAGGCCAACAAGTTTTCACGTTTTGGAAAAAAATAAATGTATTTTTAAATAAACCTTTACATATTAAAATTTGTATTTGATTTATTTATTTTTTTAACGTTTGTGTGCCTTTGAGGTGCTTTGGAAACGTTTAGAACAAAAAATTTTGATACTACTTTAGTGGTAAAGAAAAAACACTTACTCAAATATATATATATGTATTATTGGGGCGTTTGGGGAGACTGGAAATATGATCTTAAAAAAAGACATATTTTATTATAAATACTTCATTTCGAAAGTCTTAAAAGCAAAGTCCTTCAACTTTAATTGTAAATGCTTTTAAAAGCCCTAATATTGCCACCAAATGAAGGCTGAGGCTCAAGGTGCACTAAATCAGAGTACCTTTTCCCTTTGCTTAAAACGAGTGTCTTCTTCTTTTGAAAAATCCCTTTATGTCTACGTTTGCAAGTCCAAGTTTAAAATACAATTATATGGAGTCCATTGTTATTGTGAGGCTATATAGACACCTTAATGCTGCAATGTAATCAGGAAGCATTTGTACATTAACTTGTCCAAGTGAAAAAATATAATAAAATAAACTTTTACCAGAGAACACAAAAGACTTTGTGAGCACACCTATGTTTGGAAAGTAATCTTTGCAAGGGAATGTATGTCATTTGTAAGAGAGCACAAATATTTTCTGCAAGTTAAATGCAAAAAGATTCAAAAAAATCTTTTTTTCCCCGACACTGATTTTCCCTCCACCATGTCCCTTTAGGGGCTCTGTAGCAGCGCTAACCTCTGTGCCACCACGCTGTCACAATTCAATGCATGCTCACAAAATTAAAAAAGGAAGTCTGATAAAAAATGGAGGAACCTGTTGAGAGAAATTAGTGAAGTGAGGTCTCTGGGGAGCACTGATGAGAGCTTTTGTAGGCCTGCTTCATCTTTGATTGTTGGGTTTAGTGAGGTCTGGAGGGGTCACTGGCCTCATCTGTGCTCTCTGTTGTTTGGATCCACTGCCTGTGCTTTCTCTCTCTCGGTTGAGCTTCATTCGGACGTGCCTTGGATACATCTAATTTCCCGTCAGTGACATGTCAGACACACATGTGACATGCTGCAACTGTGTTTTCCATCTGTTTCCATTCATCTGAATGGCAATTGCTTGACTGACAGATGCAGCTCTGGAAGAGCAGTTTTTCTGGAAGAAGATTTCGTACTTTTCATTTCCAAGCCTCACAAAACCGAGTCTGGCAAACATCTATATAATAAATATGAATGGAAGCAGGAACACATTGTATTTTTGACAATAAATGAATCACAATCTGATCTGATTTTATTTTTTCTTTGTTCTTTTCATTGAGATCCCAGAGGTTTCTCAATTTTTAAATGGGAAAAACATGCTTTTCAAAATATTGACTGAATCAAACACATGAATAATTTACTGCTCTTATTAGCTAACAGTTCTTAATAGATATTGAGTTAGCTTTAGTGAAAATGATCTGATAAGAGATAAAACTGCCAACACACAAGTTCAAGCTGTGAAATCAGAAGAAAATGGCATTTTGCATTTATTTTTCATACCTTTATTTTTTCAAATGCCCCACCTTCACTTTTCTCCGAGTACACAAAGTGTAATATGGTGTACACACAGATTGGAAGGGTATAAGATAAAAAGGGATAAAAGAAAACCATCTGTCACAATCAATAAGAGCTAAATATAGTGTTACTGCTCCTGAGCAAAAAGGTGTTTTTAATCTTATCTTAAAATGGACAGAGCGGTCACTGCCAGAGTGAGCTTTAGAGCAGAGAACACACTAATAGCCCTACCACCCAAGTGTGTGCCCATGCCTTAAGAACAGTAACATAGTGTAAGCTTACAAGAGATCTCAAGTAAATGGCCCCAGTCCTTGTAAGCATTTAAATACAATCACTTGTCTCAGTAAAGGAAGTTGAAAGACTGATACTATCATAATTCTTTTCAGTCGGGTTTTGAATGTGAGGTACATTCAAATAAAACAAAGAGTTTCTTCACCAATTTCTGAAGAAAAGGCAACCCACTGACATCCGTTTTGTTTAAAAAAACAATTTTCCTGCAATTCTTTGAGTTCATATGAAAGAAATTCTTCTTGAGACTGCCTTTAAATTCATCCACACAAGTAAGCAGAGGAGAACGTTCACTAGCATGAGTGCTATACTCTTCCAGGGTGAGATAAATTGTTGTTAGCAAATGAAAGCATGTAAAAGGCAAAAAAAATTGGGCCGAAAATTTATCCTTAGGGTACACCACAGCCCAAAGAGACATCTTAAGACATGTTTTCATTCCAAAGAACTAAGAGGGCTTGGGTTTGGGTCAGTGGGTTTTTCTAGTGCCATCACCAGCGCACTTCGGGAGAGAGGCAAGTTAACCTGACACATGGGCAACTTGGGTAATGCATGGGATTGTGGAGGAAACTGGAGTACCCAGAGAAAACCCAGGCAAGCACAGCGAAAACCTGCAAACTCTGCCCAGGAAGGTAACTTGTGAGCCTCAAACTGGTGAACAACTTTCTAACTGAAAGGCCATAGTGCAACCCACTGCGCCGAAATATATACTTGGAACCATTTCTGCATTTTCCCACCCAACAAACACAAATGTTTTAAGCACGCTAGAAGTTTCCAGCGCTAGAAATGTCCAGCAACAACTCAGTGGATTCACCCAAGGACATTAAATGTCATTAAGTACCTTTAACAGATTTAGCAATGTGCTCGGATCTGAACCCAGATTGCATGTAACATAAAGATGCTTCATCTCAAAGTGAGGGCAGAGCTCTTTTAATTCCCAAGAATCTTAGATCTAGCTCTGTATGTATCAAGAACACCATTAAGATGGAAAGATTTCAGTTTATCAAAGGCCCAGTAGCAATTGTGGGCACAGACACGCGTCAAGCACTACTAACTAGTGTTGTGTCATCACATATTCCCCCTCAGTTCTGTCAGTGCTATCTCTGTAGCATGTTGACGCTAAGCTGAGGAAAGTTTGTTCAGGTTGTCTTTGGAGATATCTTTAAAAGATATTTTCTGTTTCTTATTTGATTATGTGTCCAATAAACAAGTGAGCAACTTTTGCAATGAGCAGGTCGTTGAAAATGTGAAAACTGAACTGAAGTTCTGATCTAAAATATCTAGTGCCTTTGTTTTGTAGTACACAACCCACTGAAAATACATGTGATGATGGAATCTTTTCATTTATTCATTTTCATTCCCGCTTATTCCCTTTCAGGGTCACGGGGGTCTGCCGGTGCCTATCTCCAGCACACATTGGGTGAGAGTCGGGGGTACACCCTGGACAGTTCCCCAGTCCATCACAGGGCAACATTCACACACACATGCACAACTAAGGGGAATTTAGATTATTCAATTAACCTAACCGCATGTTTTTTTAGGGGGGAGATTGTGGGGGAAACCGGAGTACCCGGAGGAAACCCACGCAAGCACAGGGAGAACATGCAAACTCCTTCCAGGAAGGTCACCGGCGAGCCTCGAACCGACAACCTTCTACCTGGAAGGCCACAGTGCTACCTATCTAAAATTCATCTATTTAATTAATCCTTTTCTCTGTCCATGTTTATATTTACAGAATGGTTATCATGCACCGACCAGGAGTGGTCCATATTGCAGCAAGGTTAGGCTGAGTTCCATTTTTATCACTTATCCCTGCTCAGCCTTTGCCCTCCTCTTTGTGCATTAAAATGAGAATAAATAGTCTACAAATTCTCTTTTGAAAGGCAAAAGTGTGTAACTCTCAATTTAATCAACCTCAATTATGAAATGTGATAAGAGAAACCTCAACCCATGTTACATAACGATAAGGTGGCCATAAGCACGACAAAAGAAACCCACGAATGTAAGTAATTTTATCATTTATAAGTTTTAAAATTATGAAAACCATGGGTTTTGCGAAGGAGTAGAACCAATAAGACGATGTGGGTGGGGCTCCACGTTTGGTTGGTGAGGCAGCACCCATAGTAGGTGGGGCTTAACCAATCTGTTGTCTGCAGACATGGGCATCTCTAATTTTTTTGCATATATTGTCAATGCTTCCCTTTAGATTTCAGGGGGAAGGGTTTAGGGGTAACTTCATGAGAACATATGTCTGGCTTATACTTTGTGCACTGCATTACAAATTATATATACCTCATGTTCGGCCCACAAATCATGTGCCAGTCCCAGACAAATGACAAAATGAAAAAATTCACCATTTGTGAAAAAAAAAACAATAGCTGAATTCTCCCTAAACTAGCTAGAGTAATGACTAATGATCACAGCAAAACATTATAGATGGACTGTGTTGATAATCCATTTGCAAAAGTCTAATTATGATTTTGATATAATTGACAGTTTTAATCCCAAATCATATCAATTTTGGAAGTATGGAAAAGTTTCAAAGACTTGCATTTTACAAAAATGTACATTAATAATAACATTTTTTGAATAAATATAAAATATGAAAACTCTGGACATGCTATGAAAGCTGAAGTTATAAACACTTCAGTTATTAGATGATAAACGTAGCAGGAGTTAAAATCAGCAACTAATGGCAAAACTTATCAGCTGTGAAATCCACACATGCTGTTTTACTCACTGAGCTTTTCACCACAGGCAAACGGCTTTTAAAGACAATAAAAAGAACATGGAGGGTAAGGTAATGGTTGAGAACGATAACACCAGAAAGCACCAGGCTGGGTTTACTGCCTTGTTCTGGTCTCAGCGTGCCTGCCATGAAGGTGATAGACCGCAAGAGACATGAGACAGCTTGCTGTTCTCCATTTCATCACATTTTCATAATCGCAAGGCATCCTAGAGCCTCATTGCTACATCTGTGGCTATATTATGGGGCCCGCATTAGGGAAAAAACATGGCAATATTACAGAAGAAGTGTCCAAGTCTGGGCTTTGCATAGCACTGAATGGGAGTCTAAAAAGGAGACTTGAGAATCATCAAAATTGGATCAAATTTTGAAAAATAGACTCATTTCCTTTGTCCCTTGACTGAGATTTGCTGTCATAAAAACTAGAAAAAAATCACTCTTTGCAACAGTGCACAACTCTAAAGTCTCAATGCATTTAAATATTCATGAAAACTCAACTGTTTATGTGCGATGCTTATGTAAGAATATTAAATGACTTATTTTAAAAACTGAACTCATTGATTTCCACTATAGACATGAAAAACACCTAAAACAAATCGTGCTACGTTGGTTTCCATGGTGACTCTTTCAGCCAATTAGATTTGAGAGTCATTTGTTGAAGACTAATTTGCCATGAAGGTGTCCTTCAAACCAACACAAAAGATCATATTCTGCCTTTTTTCTCTAGACTGAGGGTTACATTCCTTCAGAAAAGTTTGTCGCTTCTTTCCTCAATTGTTTCTACAACAAATTTAACAGTGTTGTAAGGTCATTTCATTAAGGCATAGACTTTATTGTAAATTTTGGGATATTTTTGTCTGGTCTTATTATGCTCTGATAACAGATTATAAATTAGACCATCGGCTAGAAAGCTGTGGGGGTTTTTTTTGCAGTTATTGACATGAATGTTGCCTAATAGCTCATGTTAAGCATTCTGTGTATCTCCAACACAGCTTGAAAACTGTCGAGATTAAATTCAGCAAACAGCGAGGCTGCCAGGTCTCTGACAAACTGACTCAATAGACAATAATTAAATGGCTTTGAAAGTCTTTAAGCAAAACATGTTGTGTTTTTTCACAAATGTCCACGGCTGTTTTCACTCAGCATATCAGACATGCTCAGATTCCAGTTCATGTTCACATCCGCATGTTATGATAAGATACGATATAGGGGTGTGTGATGTACATAGAACATCAGCATCACCAAAGCCACTCTGGGCGGAGACTTGCCAACCAGCCGCTTTCCCATGAAGAGTATAAGATTAGCACATACACTTGGGCGAGCGACCATGGATGTCAAGACGTTCTGGTAACACTTTTTCTAGTGCTCAACCGAACAAGACTGAGAAGCCTGTTCACCAACGGACCATTCGCACTGGGCACTTCGAGCACTCCCCACCAGACGCCATGAGCCAGCGCCGACAAAAGCATACGGGAGCTTCAAAGTATCACTGCTGATTACTCTGCACCTACTTTGGTATCAATAAACCCACCCGGTTGTGCCTGACTCATTCACTAACCATGACAGGGTGTAGCGATAGGGTGATGTGCAAAATACATTCATTCATTCATTTTCCAACCCTGGGTCTGCCGGTGCCAATGCACATCAGGCGAGAGGCGGGGGTACACCCTGGACAGGTTCAAAATACAATACATTGTAATCTTAATTTTTTTTTTATGAAACTGCAATGGAGTGCTGCAAGTGTATGTTTAAATGTTTTAAGACTTTAAATGTTTTAATTAAAAACCCAAAAAGATTTAACACAAAATGCAGTTTTATTTAACTAAATACATGCTGCATTGAGAACAAAAGAAGATTGGAAGAGGGGAAAAGGGATCCTTAGGATCTGAAGAGCAGAAGGAAAGAACCTAGTTGTGCTGCTTTATTTAAGCAGCTTGTTACTTCCTGTTCTATCTCAGACAATAGGATTTTAAATCATTTTTATAAAGTTTATCCTAAAAAAATGCTGTGTTCAAATCAATATTTGGTGTTACCAAATCGTTCATAGTTTTTGAAGGAACTCTTCTGGTATGTTTTGCCGATCATCTTGGAGAGCTAACCACAGACTTTTTGTGGATGTAGCTTTCTCACATCCTTCTGTCTCTTTATGTAATCCCAGACACACTTGCTGATGTTAAAATCAGGGGCTCTGTGGGGGTCATGACATCACTACCAGTACTTGTTCATCTTTACTCTGAAAATAGTACTTATTGACTTGTTCTGTATGTTTGGGATATTTTCCTTCTGCAGAATAAATTTGGAGCAAATCATATGCCTCTCTGATGATATCAAGACGCAATCCCCGTCTCAATTTGCATAAATGCAGCCTCACACATGTAAGGAATCTCTACCATGCTTAACAGTTCCCTGCAGACACTTCTCTTTATTGTACCACTCTCAAGCCCTGTGCTAAAGAAACTGTTTGCTGCCTTTCGAAAGCTGCTGCACTTCACTTCCTATATTCATGCATACTTGAGTCATTTGGGCTTGTATCCTGCCAGGCTTTTAGGCTTTAACTAATCCAGCCTTCTCCAGACAGATGTGTATACCTGGGGCCACTGGTTTCTGCCAGTTCTGAGCTGATTGCAATTCCAGACACCTTGCAATTTCACAGGGTAATAAGCTTGATGTGTTTTTCATGTGCTGCGCTATGTTGTCTTGAAGGACCACTGTGTCTAGGATTCTCAACATTGCCTTTTTTTCTGCTCCTTCGTAAGAGTTTGAATAGAACACCACTCACCTTTGAAATCTTTGTCCAGGAGAGACCATGTTGATGCTGTATAGCTACTTTGAGTCCTGTTGCTGTGTTCAATCTTTCTCTACCTCATCGTGGTAGTAGAGTGTGGCTGTTCCTCACTCATTTCCAATCCTTCTCCACATTAGTTTCTCTTTCAGTTTATTACTGGGTTTCCACTTATATGTGACATTGATAATCCTTATAATGATCATGTAGGCTTTTGTAAGCCTAGAAAATCTTTGTGCAGGAATTGATACTGGTTTAAAGGCAAAAGGAAGTAACCTAAATATCAATTTGATTTTGATTCTTCTATTTTTGCACCTCACTTTGCATTTTGCTAGTGAACATAAACAAACAGTCATTATTTAAATTTCAGAATGCATTCTTTGTTAGATATATAGCAGCTGCTTTAGAAAATAAGACTAGATGAAGTCTGGGTGAATTCTTCATGTTACACATGTTCAACAAGTCAAATCTGCATGGAAGTGTAAATGGTGAGAATAATTTCCATTTTGAGTGAGCTATAACAGGTTTTGACCTTTGACTCTCTTGTTAAAAATTCATTCAATAGTCTACATTTCATCCAAAATAAAGAAAAGTAGCTCAAGTGAAGCTTGATGAAAATGACCCGTAGGTAAGAGTGGTCACTACATGGTATTGAGAGTCAATACTCTCAAAACTATGTTTCTTTGCAGAGAAACACACAATATGATTGAACACTCAAGCAGAACTGTGGGATGTGTTTGGCCTTTCCAAAAGACGGCTCAGAGATTTTCAATAGTGTGCTAAATTGGAAGCTGCTTTTGAAGCCATCAAGACATTGATTCAGCACAGCTTGACTAAGCTAGCCATTCTGCACACTGAAAACAGGTAAAACGCAAGAAAACGCATGTAGAAAAAATTGAAATCAATGCAAGGATTTAATAGAGCAGAAGCGGTGCTGTGTTAGTAATTAAAGGAAATGGCAGGCATCATTCTGCCATTAATGCAGAGCTCTCAGAGCTTCTGGTCATGTGGAGAATAGTCTGAAAGGTCTTTTAAATCCATAAACATGTCTGTCATTATTTCTATAGGTTCGTTGGTTGAATTATTGGAGTTTTATTGTTTTGCTTCAAATCAATTTATAGAGTATTGATGTGATCTGCATCTTTCTTAGGGGCTTCAGATTGTTACCCATCGATGTAACTGTTCCTGTCTTGAATATTACATTTTTTATAAAAGTGTTTGCATTGGTTTCCTCTGGTTGATGAGATGAGAAGAAATGACAAGAGAAGAGGAGAGGAGAAGAGATGAGCAGAGGAGTGAAGAAGAGAAGAGATGAGGAGAGGAGAGGTGAAAAATCAGGTATGGAGGTTATGTTTTTCAGAGAAAATAGAAAACCAAACCCCTAACAAGGATTTTTCAGTTTTTTTATTATGCAAAGAATGTAATATGTTTATATGTACAATTAAACCCACTTTCATGTAAACATCTTTCAGACATAAATTAATGCATGTTTGGGTTGCTGTTTCTTTTCAGACTGGTACCACTGAAGGAATTCTGTCAAATTTCCCATTGACTTAACATGGGGTCAAACTTTGTAAAACTGTAACTCAATCCGAGAACCTCATAGACATCTAAAACTGACCACACTAGTGGAGGTTATCAGTCAGAGAAAATACCAATCTCTGTGAACAAAATGTTTGAACCCCAAGTTCAAGAAGGGGCTACATATTTACCACTGATTTCTAAATTAAAAATGTGTAGCAACCAATCTGACTATGGACCATGATCAGTCCAGAGTTTACCTAAGCCTTTCCAGTATGTGCTGATTGAAATCTTTACTTATTCACTTTCTCAGTTTATTTGGAACGTTATAACCTTCTTCCAAACAAAACTAATTACCAAAGTTATGTTTATCAACACTATTTTTGTGGACCTGTTCCATTAAGTTCTAGTAGAAAAAACTTGCAGCATGATTTAGCAAGCTTAATTAAAGTGATCATGCATAACACAATTAACATTCAACAAGCCAGTCAAAATGTTAACGGTTGGATATCATTTACTGTGACAGACTCACACAATGGTATTTTGGCTCTGCGATTTATGCCACAGGTGAAATTATAGTCTACCAGCTTATCTTAAAGAACCTGGGAGTTAATTAAAAATGACATTTCCCCAAACACTTAGGTCTAGCTTGTGCCTCTGTGGCTGCCACATTGGAATAGATTCTGGGATCCCTCTGAGCAAAGGGAAAGAAGGAAGTTGTTAGCAGATCACCAAATATCCAGCATGAATCATTCACTCTTGCCATACAAGAGCCCACTGCTTGAATTCTTCTCAGAAGATGCCAGCTATTAAAGGTGTCAAGAACTTAAAGCAAAACATGTTTTTTCTTTATATACATTTTTGATGCTGACCAGATTAGGGAAAAAAAGCTCAGAGACTAAAATAGTAAAACATTAAATCTACATCACAGTATTTTCTCTCTTTCCCAGCAAACGTTCAGCATCAAAATGCATTAAAACTACATTGTCTGGACTTCTTTGGCTAGGCTTTCTTTCCTTACACAAGCAGTGCACTGATGTGGGAAACGCTCTTAAAGAGACAAGATATTGCCTGTTTTCAAGAGCAACAAATATGATTAACAATATAAATCAGCAAATATTGAAGTAAAATGAGTGATTAAAAGGGAGGGAGGTGAAACACTATTTTTCAGATGATAAACAGATGTGCTCTTCTATACACTGGCTTGCTATCCAGAAAATTAACTTTACAGGCTGTTTTCCCGAAATAGATTCTTCTGGTAATTGGCACAGATGTGTAGCTGTTATATTCGGCAACAGAACATCTTTTAATCTTTGTGGCCATCTTAAACCGAAGAAAAGTTCTTTCTTTCATTATAATTTTATCTTTTGGAATTACCACCACTACTCCTGTTTTCCCAGTTTTGGGGTCTTTCGATCCATCTGTAAATATTAGTATTTTATTTTTATTGTGTTCATCAATGTAGTTTAGTGTGTAAGAAGCTTTTTGACTTTTATGTTCAATACTCTTTAGATGTTCAATCAGGTTTAAGTTAATTCTAATTGTTTGTGTATGCCATGGTGGTTTTTTTATCTCTTAAGTGTTTACCACTATGCTCATATATATCTAGTCCCATTTTGTTTGCTATTTTGTTTCCTAACCAACATAAATTATAGAAAATAGCTTGATTATATTCCTAACAGTTTTTGAGCATCTTTTATAATGCTTTATCATCATCTTGACCTTGTGTGTTTGCCCAGTAGTTCATCATTATTCTTCTTAACCTTTAAGGCATCTCTCCTGTTTCTATTTGAATTGCTGCTTTTGGGGATGACATAATGGCTCCACAGCTTAATCTGAGTTCTTTTGTTTGCTCTACTTCTAGTTTCTTTACGTTTGTTTCTGAAGCAGACATATATGCTAAGCAACCATAATCTAATTGAGGTTTCATTATGCTTTTATAAATTTTAATAATTGCATTTTTGCTTCCTCCCCAATCTTTTTCCGCTAAGTTTCTTAATATGTTATTTAGCTGCTTACACTTTTTTTTATATCATTCCCAGGAATTTGATTTCTGTGACTTGTTTTGCTGCTTCTCCATATAATTGTAAATTATTATCTTGTGTCTTCTTGTAAAACATATATGTTGTGTTTTACTAATTGATCATTTAAAACCCCATTTCTTTGTCCATTTTCAATTTTTCTTATTGCTTGTTGCATTTTATTTTCAATAAATTTTATATTTCTTCCTCTAATCCATATTGCTCCATCGTCCGCATATAAAGACATCCCTTTGTTTGATTGTTCTATATCCTCAAATATTCCATTTATCATTATATTAAATAAAATTGGGTTACATACACTACCCTGGGGTACTCCATTCTCAACTATATGTTTTTTGGAGAGAGCTACCTACTTTCACCTGTATTATTCTGTTTGTTAAGAAATGTTCAGTTTTATTACTAAACCTTCTCTCCATAGCATATCGTAAGCTTTTTCCACGTCAAATCAAACAGCAACCACTACTTCTTTATTCGTTTGTGCTTTTCTAATTTCGTTTTCAAGACATATACATGAATCTCTGGTGCTTTTCCCTTTTCTAAATCCATTTTGGTATGGTTTTATTCTCCTGTTTGTTTCAACATAGTATTCTATTCCTTTTGTGACCATTTTTTCCATGACTTTCCCTAGTTTTGACGTTAGCGCTATTGGCCTGTAACTATTTTGGTCTGTTTCATCTTTTCCTGATTTCTTGATGGGTATAATAATTGCATGTTTCCATTCCATCTGAATTATTCTCATATTATCTCATATTTCATTGCATAAGTTTAATATCATGCTTAATGCAGTGTCACCTAATTTAGCTATCATGGATTTATAGATTCCATCAACCCCTGGAGTGGTATTTTTATTATTTTCTAGTGCCGCATCTAATTCATGCCTTGTAAATGGCATGTTAATATCTATATTTTCATTATCCCTGTTCTAAATTTCTATTTTCCTCTATAATTTTCCCTCTTTCTATTTTTTCTTCCTCTGTTAATTTTTTTGTACTATGAATTTGTTTATATATTTTCACTAACATTTCTGCTTTTAGTATTTTATCTTTCAATTTTAGTGCTGCCATTTTATTTGTTTTATTGTTTTATCTATTCCTTTCATTTTCCTGATTACTCTACAAACTTGATCTATATTTGTTTCTCTACCAATTTTATTACAGAATTCTTTCCAACAGCTACTTTTTGCCCATCTTATTGTTTTCCTTACTTTTGCTTGACTTCCTTTGTAGTTAATTAGAAGTTCCAATGTGCGATTCGTTTTTAATTTTTTTTTCCCACTTCCTGTTTTTGCTTTTTGGTATTACTTCTTCTGCTACTCTAATTATAGTATTTGATATTTTTAACTTAATTTCACAACTTCTTCTTCTACTATTTCTTTTAAGAATTCTCTTTCCATAATATATCTATATATTTATATATTCCAATTAGTTTTCTCAAATTTCCACTTAAATATACTTGTTGCACTTTTTCAGCTCTTTTACTTACTTCACAGCCTTTGTAAGCTGCACTGTGGTGTCCACCACAATTGCACCATTTGATTTCTGCGTTTTCACTGCATTTACCATACTCATGGTTTCCACTACATCTTGCACATTTGAGTTTTCCATTATATATTGCAGCTGTATGTCCAGACTTTTGACTCTTGTAACACCCAAGAGGTATGTAAGGTTTAACGTTGTAGCTAAAATACACTATAAAGACTTTGTTAGGTAGAGACTCTTCCTCAAACTGCAGCATAACCGACAGGCTATCACATCTTTCCCCATTTCTATTGGTTTTTAATCATTTCTTATTCGCTTATTTTTCCACATTTTATGTTGTTTTTGATTTCATCTGTTGTTACTCCTGTTGGGATTCCTGAAATTACGACATATCGCTTGTCTCTTGGCATTGAACAAGTTACTTTATTTCCTTCATTTTTTTTTATTTTGATTGCCTTTTGTTGTTGTCTGTCTTAAGTATAATCAACTGTCCGTCTCACAATATTTTAATTTCTTTGACTTCCCCAGCTAATTTGTTGATGCACTTTGTCCATTTGATTGGGTTCCATTTTGAAAAACTTCCTCCCTCATCTTGTGGTTTTATGAAAACTTTGTATTTGACCACATCTGCTGTTTTTTTTTTGTCTCGTTGTCTGAGTTCTCAATTAATGTGGATTGTGACCTTGTCCTTTTTTCCACGTGTTGTCAATTACGTTTTATTTGTATTGTCTCATCAAAAAGGTTTCTCTTCTACTATTTCCTTCCTCCATTTCCTGTCCACTTTCATCACAGTCGCTAACATATTGCCTTTCCATGTATTTTCAATTTTGATCCGATGTTCGTCCATCTTCATCTCTTTCCATGCCATCTCTACTATCCGCATTTTTCGCTCCATTGGTTCCCCCTGCAGGTCTGGAGACTAGCCTCGTCACAGTACTGTTTGGAATGTGTTCATAAAACTAGTTATTTTAGAAAAAGTGTGTGTTTGTTCTAAGTGTACATAAGTTTTGATGTGAAAGTTAGTGTGTATCCTCGTGTCTGTTTACGCCTCAATGTTGTCAATAGTGGGATTGCGTGCGTGTTCCCGCTTGCGCGCGTGTGTATGTGGGTCGTCGAGTGTTTTTGAGCTAAAGCTGGAGAGGAGAAAAACGCTGAAAAAAAGTATTCCATAGCGGTTTGTTTTTGATCGCCAGAATGGACGGGTGAGCATTAAAGCATTCTTTATTTACACGCACACACACACATATATAATTTGACAAACTAATGTCTGCGCTTTGGAAGAGTTTATTCACACTAGTTGAAAAGCTAACGCTGCTAACAACCAACCTTCACTCGCTAACGTTAACGCTGTCCTGGTAGGCTAAATAAGGCTTGAAGTATTATATTAAATGTTGCATTTACTTTTATGCCATTTACATGATACTAGAAATGCATACATCTCAAAACAAATATATATATAACGTATAAATAACAATAAAAGGAGTAACGCGTGCGTTAGCACGTTAGCTTTACTGATGTTAGCTTTACGCTCATGTTGTCCACTTAAAATAAAACACGAGTTCCATTCACAGCTTTTTTTAAGTTATAATATGATAAACGTAATGCATTATTTGCTAACAAATGTTATCTACTGCGGGACGCTTATTGACTTTTTGGGAATTGTTGCTTTGTAAACCTCACTTTTATGAATGCAACGTTACTCTACAAATTACAAATCTACTATGATGTACAAAAGATTTTTAGATGTAGTAATGCTCATAAGTTGTGATTTTAATGATTAAAGAACCACCACCAGTCTTGATGCCCCAAGATATTCCAAAACAATGATAGGACACAAACCTTACAAGTTGCCTTTTTTGTCACATTTGACCACAATGATATTCTGCAAACCTAAAGACAATATGTAGCAGCAATTTTCCGGCTTGTTGGTGAGTGAGTGGATTAAATTATGAATCATTCATCAATTTGATGTATTTTTCCATTAAATAAAGGATGAACCTTGAATAGATTCAGATTAAAGGATTTGCCCCCCTCCCCTTTGAATTTTCATGTAAATACCTCATGATTATCGTCCGCTGACCAAATCTCACCTTCTTTATTCCACAGCGTTGGTGATGTTACTGTTGGTGTCAAGGTAAACACTGTTTGATGCAGTTTTTCTGACTGATGATGTAGTTATATGATACACATCATCACAGTGCTCATACACAGTGGCAACACATTGGGACATTTTAATTCATGTACCATTCATTAGATTTTCAATTTAAAAACATTATTTTTCTTTTTCTATTCTTAATATGAAAATGTGATTTTTCAGTAATTGTTTTTGAGTTTTGAAAAATGAAACATAAGAGAAACATATTTTCTAGAAAATATTGAAAATGTTATTTTTCATAATTTTATTATCTTTAATAGACAATAATAGTAATTTGTGAACTAACATATTCAACATTTTCTCAAAAGTGAGTTTTATTGGAGGTTAAGCATTACAACAGCGATGTGTGACTCAAATTTGGTCGTAGTGTTTTATATGAAAAAAAAAACATCATTCTCATTATTTTCAAAAAATTAGATTAGTAGATTGTTGAGCAGTAAAACTGTGATGTGGTGGTAATGAAGTTATTTCTATTGAAGTTGCTTAAAATAAACAACTGGGTACACAATAATGTAAATATGTATTTTAGTAATAAACTTAAGTAGGAGAGTTACAGTTACCAGCATTTATATCAAAATATTTATCCCTTGTCTGCAAAACTAACATTCATTCATTTTCCAACCCGCTTATTCCCTTTTTGGGTGTCGGTGCCTATCTCCAGCATACATTGGGCGAAAGGCAGGGATACACCCTGAACAGGTCGCCAGTCCATCGCAGAGCAACATTAAAGCACACATTCACACCTAAGGGGAATTTAGATTATTCAATAAACCTAACCGCATGTTTTTGGGATTGTGAGGGAAATCTGGAGTGCCATGAGGAAACCCATGCAAGCACAGGGAGAACATGCAAACTCTTTCCAGGAAGGTCACTGTGAGCCTCGAACCGACAACCTTCTAACTGGAATCTATCCACTGTGCCACCCTGCAAAACGAACATTACTAATATTTATAAGCTAATCAATATCGAAATTGAATAGAAACCATAAATATAAGAATCTAATCGAATTCCCAAATTCCCAGCTCTATTAATAAATATATTAAACATTATATTAGCAGAGTGTTTCTCACCCTTCGATTGTAAAGATGGAATAAATTAAAATGCTCCTCACAGTGAGTACACATTCTCTCTTCTAATTGATCCTGCAACCCCATTTTACATACTTTATTATATAACATTGTCAGGCTGAACTATTCACGATGCAAGTGTACCAAATGCCTTGTATTGAACGTTTCAATACAGATACGCTTACGGTTATACCCCTATTTTCTTATATATATAGGTTATACCCCTATTTTCTTATATATTAAGGGTGTAATCTAGCCACAGGGGTTGCAAGCCAGTGACTTCTGTGCCGGTCCCAAGCCCGGATAAATAGAGAGGGTTGCGTCAGGAAGGGCATCCGGCGTAAAATATGCCAAAACCAAATATGCGAGTCACCAAATCGATTTTCATACCGGATCGGTCGAGGCCCGGGTTAACAACGACCGCCTCCGGTGCTATTGACTTACAGGGTGCCGGTGGAAATTGGACTACTGTTTGTCGAAGAAGGAGAGGAGGGAGAAGGATTCATCGACAGAAAGAGAAGAGGAAAGGCAGGAGTATAGATCTGAGAATAGGGACTCTTAACGTTGGTACAATGACAGGGAAGGGTAGAGAGCTGGTGGACATGATGGAGAAAAGGAAGGTAGATATTCTGTGTGCAGGAGACCAGGTGGAAGGGTAGCAAAGCGCGTAGTATTGGAGGGGGATACAAACTGTTTTACTATGGTGTGGATAGGAAGAGAAATGGGGTAGGAGTGATCCTGAAGGAGGAATGTTTTAGAGGTGAAAAGAGTGTCAGACAGGGTGATCAGTTTGAAGTTAGAGATTGAAGGGGGGATGTTGAATGTAGTGAGTGGTTATGCTCCACAAGTAGGCTGTAAGTTGGAAGAGAAGGAGA
>SRMA01027187.1:291034-351963 GCA_007224835.1 Danionella cerebrum | reverse complement strand
ATGTATTGAACCGTTTCGGTGCGGCCTGTTCGGTTCGGTACACTTGCGTACCGTTTCGGTATTCGGTATTTTTATAATAATTTACATTTATTATTAGCGCAATATTAAGCACAGCGGAACAATGTTCCAAGGCGAGTTTCCGCACGGACGCTATTGACTGACGAGCACGAGCGCGAGTAGGAAAATGGAATCATATCAAAAGCGAAAGAGAAGCCAGAGCTTGAAGACTCTCCCACCTCACTACACTCTCCTGTTTGGGAACATTTTGGCTTCTCTGTTAAAATACGTAACGGGGATAGACGAGTGGATAAATTTAAAGTTGTATGCCGACATTGTTCCACAGAGATCGGGCAGGCAACACATCTAACATTTTCTACTGCTGGAGATATTGTCACTGCAACCAGATCTATGCTCTCTTCAGAAAATGTGGATAGGTAATCTATCCTAACTAGTTGCAGTATTTCATTTTTTATTTAAAAAAATGTTTTTTTTTTATAAAGATTGCAGTTTATTTAAAATATCACCCAAATGTGCAAGAATTCTATTGTGTATTGGCAGCTTTTCAAAATAAAGATTATGTAAGCTCTTATTGATTTGTATCGAACCGAATGAACCGAACTCTCCAAGACACTGTACCGAACCGAATACACCCCTAATATATATATAAAAGAAATAAATAAAAGTGACACATTTGGGAGATATTTTCTGTGTATTTTAACAGAGAAGCCAAAGTGTTCCCAAACAGGAGACCATAGTGAGGTGTCTTCAAGCTCTGGCTTCTCTTTCGCTTTTGACATGATACCATTTTCTTAATACTTTGCTTAATATCGCGCTAATAATATTTATAATATTTAATAAAAATACAGAATACCAAAACGGTACGCAAGTTTACTGAACCAAACAGGCCATACCGAAACGGTTTAATACATACCGTGAACCGTTACACCCCTTATATATATATATATATATATATATATATATATATAGCCAATGATATACTTTAAATGTGAGACGTATGTATTTTTATCTTAAATTGTTGCTGTCCTGTCTTACTTATGGAATATAAAGTAGCCAATTTCATTGTCACTTTGTTCAAAATTACAATGTTTTTTTTTTAAGCATAACTGTCAGCAAAATAAATTATCTTTATGGTGCTCAGTGTTTATTTCTTAGTTTCCCATTGCTTGGTGACAAACCCATAAGAAAAAGAGGCCTTGGGTGATGCAAACATAATTTGTTTTTGAATGGACAAAGAATTGCCTAGGCGTTTAAATGCCTTATTTGATGTAATGTGTCTCTGAAAGAAATGTGTAGCAGGGAAATGTTGATTTGTCCCTTATATATTAGATATTGTCCTCTTAGAGGTCTCCATCTCCGCTTTTCATAAAATTAGTCCAGTTGTAATTGAATGGGGGCAGTTTGTGTCTAAGAGAGTTAAAGAAGAACTAGGTCTTTTTCTGAGATACCTTTTGAACACAGACCTTCTAACTCGGTTTGTTTGCCAACAACTGAATTTTCCTCCCCAGAAAACAAAGTTAACAGGCTTTTATGGGAAACCAGGATGAAAAAAACAAACAAACATTTGAACCTTTTTGTTTCTAAGTTTTTATTTCGGCACTGATTCGAAATCACGTTAAACACTGACAATTCTTTATTTATTCTTTGTCTTTCAGTTAGGCTAAATGTTGTTTATTTGTGCACAAAAAAACAACAATTTTGAATTTGGGAACCGTGCAGCCTATATGATCCTGTTAGAAAGTTTACTCTGCACAAGTTCACCATTTGCCTTCTGTCATATCAGTCACATTTGGCTTGACTTCAAGCAGCAACCCAATCGTGTGCACACCCTTTGGGACTGTGTGCAGCTCAGGATGAGATGACAGCATCTGACATCCTTGAGCTCAACAAGATTAAAGCAACAATCTAGAAAAATAGATCTGTAAGACTGATGTATGCGAATCTGTTTTATAAGCAGTGCTTCCTTAAGCTGCCCAGAGAGTGCTGTATTTCATAGTTTGGCTGATTGTGAAGGGAGAATGTCTGTCATTGGACAGGACTTTATTTTTCTCTTTGTGTTTCTCTGCAGAGAGGATCAGATGAGCTACTGTCCAGCAGCATGTATAACAGCCCTAGCTCGGGGCTCAGCAGTGTCAGTGGTAAATGTTGCTTAATTCTCCCATCCTGGCAAGATGCTGTTTTCTTGTTTAGGAACCAATCAAAGTATAACAGGTGTTGCAGTGTGATATCGGAGAATAACCTCACGATCTGCTGTAGGTGGACACCCACGCTAAAGTAGTCATGTGACCAGAATTCTGAATATGAGCTTTTTAATATTCTCTCTGAGAAGTGTTGAAAAATATGAGAATTTACTTTTTAGTAAACTTTTTTTTTTTGTGAAAACTTTTGACATGAGTTTCTCAACACTCATTGGCCAGAAGTGCCGTTTGAATATTTTTAAACAGACTTTTGTTTGTTTATAATTAGGCTGTGAATAAAACCAAGGGAACTGTGGATGGTAATTAATGGGTGTCTTGATGTAAAAAAGATCAACTCAGGATAGAAGTCAGTTCAAGTCAATTCAATCATGCCGTTCTATTTGACTTGTGACTGGCGACCAAGTCCCAAAACAGCAGTTTACATACAAACCTCCAGCAAACCCCATTCCTTGCAACATTATACCCAAGCAGAATTATGCAGAAATCACACACCTGAACAGAAATTCAGATAATTCACAACAGTTTTTGCATGTGGGTTGCTGCTTCGGCAGGGTAGGAGTGCGGCAATAGATCACGACCTGGCTCCGCATCACAATTTCCATTGGTCATCATCCCAATCTTAGAATCCATCCAGTAGTAAGAGTAGGAATCAAGGACCTAAGTGCTAGATCATGACAAGCATTACTGTCAACATACTTAACCTCTTAAGCCCGAGAGTCCCCGGTACCGGGGACTTGCCCTCTTGTGCGTTACATTTTCACTCATAGCTCACTAACCCTGAGAATAACCTACACATATTAAATACTGTTGTGTTCAGCGGAAACTCCTCTAAAAACTTATCTTATTCAATTCCATATCCGTTAACCACAGCTCGAACGCCATGCAAATAAACAACATATCCGGATTATAACTCATGACCAAGTTTTTGTTTATGTGCGATATGTATCCACAATATAAACGGAAACACCAAATGAAAGCTAACAACCAGCTGAATCCAGCGATATGCAACTCATTTACATTGCATGAAGTATTTCAGAGCAGGGAGCGAAAGTTCTCCGAAAAAACGCCAGCAAAAACCAAGCAAGCATGTAAATCTTGTCTTACCTTTGCCGTTTTTTCAACAAAAAGTTATTTCCATAGCGATAAAAGTCCGTTTGTTGTTATGTCCAGTCGATAGCTTCGCGAAAACTCCATTTTGTATTTTTTCTGTTGCTCCGTGGCCTCATAACGTCACCAAATATGGAATGACTCCCCGTGCGTAAGAGGTGGTCTCTCCACGCTGCGCGTCGTGTGATTCGTCGGCGATCCCGTCAGTCTCAAAATGGTTGAGCTCATTGGCTTCCATAGAATCAGAGCTTTCCAGCGATATATAGAGCTCCCAGATTGGACAGATGGTCGGGGGGTAGGGACACGCAGAAGCTCGACGTCGAAAGCGTTTGTGAATGAAAGGTTTCCAAAAGCGCAGCAAGATGGGTTAAATGAGCTTCTACCCCCCTTTTACAGCGTTTCTTTAGGAGTTTTTTTTGCTGAAATCATGTCCCGTAAGCAAGAAAAGAAGACTATGAACGTAGCTGAAGCTTTGGTCAAGATTTTTTCCATATTTCAATTATTGTGCCAAATTGTGCCAAACTGTCCAAACATGGATTACACCTGAACTTTGTTCAATCAAAACCTTTACAGAATATTAGTTTCTTGTAGTATGAACGCCAAGCTTGCTACAGATGTCCTTGACATGTAGTGGTTACAATTGATTGTGTTTATTTGCTTCGTTATAAGTACAATAAGGAGATATTGGAGGAAACATGTGTTTTTTTTTTAGGCGGAGTTCATTTTTTGGCCATTCCAACATCAATTACTCTTACCCAGTTTTCTTGACTGTCAAATTAACTCATCCACACCACTCCCCAAGAACCTATCTTCATTTTGATACCAAGATTAGCAGTTTAGGCCTTGTAAAAGCTGAGAAATGCCTCAAAAAGTAAAAGTATAGGATTTTCGGAAAATAGGCCTCAGGGCTTAAGAGGTTAAGACATAACGGGCTGACCCTTGGATTTATGCTAAAACGTGAAGGACCTTAAATTATGCCAATGTAGCGTCTCTATGAAATATTTCAACAGAAAGTCTTCGAAGGAAAGCATAAGGAAGAGATATCTGAATGAACAGTCCATTGTAGGACTACAGAGAACTCCAGAAAGTATTTACTAAAAATAAACGTGGGGCTGGTTTTGTCTGAACTTGCTCAAAGAAAATAACAAAAGAGAGAAGAAGAAATCCTGTTTTGTTTTGTTGAATAGGCCTTCAGTAGAGGTAAATATCTTATATATATCTTGCGTCTTCATCCTTTGCATGTTTTCTATTTTCCCCATCACTTTCAGATTCAACATCTAATGGTAGTGACAGCAAAAAGCTAAGAGTTGAAGAAAGAGTTGGCGACGCTCCACCATCGCGTGTTCTTCACATCAGAAAGTTACCCAATGATGTGTCGGAAGCAGAAATTGTTGCCCTTGGGCTTCCTTTCGGAAAGGTCACCAATATCCTCACATTGAAAGGCAAAAACCAGGTGCGTGGGCCAGCTGAAATGTTTCATTTTGCTTCACTTGGGAACTGAAGACCCTGTAGATGAAAAGGCTATTTGTAGTTTCACTAACAGTTGAGTTCATCCTCTTTCTCTAGGCTTTCCTGGAGCTTAGCACAGAGGAAGCTGCCATGATGATGGTCAATTATTACTCAGCTGTGACGCCTCATCTTCGTAGTGTGCCTGTCTATATACAGTACTCCAACCACAAAGAACTCAAGACCGACAGCTCAAGCCAGGTAAAAAAATAATTTCCACGAAGTCCCTAAGGTGCTTTTGACTGGAATTTCAGACATCACTTTGTAATAATTCTTAATATTAGATTTTACTAAATATTATATATCACAAAGTACATTTTGATGCAGCTAATGCTTCATGTGACAGTACAAGCTCTGCCTCAACCATATGTTCTCAGCGATGAACACTGTTGAATGTTATGATTTGTGTACTGTTGCATCCTAGATTCAGATTTCCACACAAATAATGAAAAACAGATAAGTTTGTGATGAATTATGTTTTTCACTGATCTCCAGTCAGGTGGGTCTGCCACCTCAGGGTCCAACTCCAGTGATTCAGGCTCCAGCCCAGTTTTGCGGATAATTGTAGATAACATGTTTTACCCCGTCACCTTGGATGTGCTGCAGCAGGTGAGAAGCACATTGATTAACCTCTTTTCAACTGTGTTTGAAAATCCTGTCTTTTTTTTTTAAACCTTTCTTTGCTTTCAAACAGATTTTCTCAAAGTTTGGCACAGTCATAAAAATCATCACATTCACCAAGAACAATCAGTTCCAGGCCTTGTTGCAGTACAGTGATGCAGCGTGTGCACAGCAAGCAAAAGTGGTGGGTTTGTACTCAGCGGAAACTCGTGTGAAAAACACGACTTCTTTCTATTTTTTCTACCTTTTTCTCTTTGTTTCTAGACTCTAGATGGTCAGAACATATACAACGCCTGCTGTACCCTTCGTATAGACTACTCAAAGCTTGTTAATCTGAATGTGAAGTACAATAACGATAAAAGCAAAGACTTTACACGACCAGAGCTTCCGGCTGGAGATGGGCAGTCCGCTCTAGATCCTGCTGTAGCTGCTGTCCTGGGGAAAGACTCTAGTTCCCTGCTTGGTAAGATCCCAGGTAGATCTCTCTTTCTTATCTTTTTTTGTATTGGCTTTTTATATACATGATCCTGTACAAATATCAAGAATTACCCCTATTCTGAAACAAATACAGTGTTTATCGTTGCAATACAGTGATAGTTTTTATTTTGGAATGAATATTACATTTATGTGCATCACTTGATTATGCTCAAGGAAATGAATGGGTGAAAGAGTGATGGAAGATGTTTATATTTTTAGATCATTGGGTGAAAAATGTTTTTATCCTTTTTCTTAAAGGCTGACCAAGGACAGAATTGTAATCAGCATCATTGATTTGGCCTAATCTCGGAATGGTTTGAAGATGAAAATAGAAAGCTGTGTTTATAAGAGATTATAATTGGATAGCACTCTTAAGCACTATAAAATGTCACATAGGCTTGTGTCTCATAGAGCCTAGACTGACCTTTTCTCACAGATCTGCTTATAGGCCTCTTAATTTAAAATGCAATTTGACATTTCCCCTGCCACACAATCAAGAGGGTTTTATTGATATCAGGTTTAAAAGACTTACTTGGTCTTTTTTTATGTTTGGGGTAAAAAAACTGTTGTTTTTCCCTTGTGTAATTCTGTTTTTATTGGCTGTCACACCAAAGTAGGGTTTTGACTGTCTTTGTCCCTATTTACAGTTATGTATAAGAGTTCAGTTGTTTGAAAAATTCCTGTCTAATTTCAGGAGCGTTGAGTCCATTGAGCGCTGCTGCTGCTGCCGCAGCCGCGGCTGGCAGAGTCGCTCTTGCTGGACACTCGGGGTCTGGTGGAGTCTTACTGGTCAGCAACCTAAATGAAGAGGTCAGTGTCCTCTCACATCAAGTGAACTCCCTCTCATTAACTTTCTCTTTTAGTCATGCTGTTTTCTTGTTATTGACAAAGAGAAAGCTCACTTTTTAATGGTACATATGTTTTAATGTAAGACAAAAGCATTTATAAATGTACATTGTTAAAGAGGTTGTATTATGTTAAATCAATGTTTGTTTGTTTTTTTACATAAATTAATAAATATGTGGTTATTCCTTCTCCATTTCTGGGAAATTAAGATGTTCTGGTCTTTCAGCGTCCACCCTAGCCTTTAACCCTAATTGACTATACAGAGCTAAGAAGCTGACCCAGAAGGTGGCATTAGGCAAATAGCGCAGTATCAAAATGCTATTGTGAAAAAAACAGTTTGTTTAGGTTGTCCGGAACAGATAATACAATACAGCACAGTGTGATGATGAGTAAAACGATCTTAATTCTTAAACAGAACTATCTTGATGGGGCCTTTGTGGTTCATTTGTAATTTCAAGTAAGGTCAGACTCGTCTACTACATCACATATAATTTTTTTTTTCTAATTACATCAATTTTGACACCTTCGCACTGTTATTAGCAGCACTGTGTGCCTGTAGAGTTCTGACCGCCTACAGTAGTTTGCACTGAAAAAGGCATGGTACAAAGGAGGGGACAGAAAAATAAATAAAATTGTGTGTGTAAAGAGATATTGCTAATCTGGTGGTGTCAATCATGAATAGTAAAATATTTTAAATATTTTTAACACAATTTCTAATAGAACATAAATATATTTTGAAAATTAAGTCAGTACTACATGAAAAAATTGCCATGATATTTGAAGTAAAAAATAATTTTTTTTCCAGCTTACATCTCCACCACCCATATATTTATTTTCTTATAAAATACCCAGCAAGAGTTCGAATATTTGTTGAAATATAAAAAAAAACAGACAGAAAACTGTATTTTATTATTCTTTGATAAATGTGCTTTTGCTTATGGTATGACAAACTCCATTCTCTTCACTCCGTTTTTGTACAGACTCTCTCTGTCTCTCTTTATCTGATGGCTAGATTTTGCATGTTCCTTCTGTTCATCAAATTGAGAAAGAGAGCACATTCAGGTCTGTCCTCACATATTGCTGTGGGTGTTGCTGAGACTCGAACTCCATAACTTTAAAAGGTGGTTTCACATCCCCTCGAGCTGGGCCATCACACAGATCTGGCTAAAACTGTTGTGAGCCAAATGCTTGAAACAGCAATGTTTTGGGCTTTTCCTGGTCTTCAGCTTCCTGCATGCCATTATAAATTTTCAGTTTATTATTGTCACACTCAGATGCTCCTTTTTATTTTTGAAACAAACCTGCCTTAGCTTGAGATTGGTTACCATATTTGCCACAATTATTTGCTTATGAAATGTTGAAATGCATAAAGCAGCCATTCTCTGACCAAACTCCTGCATTTCTTGTGTACTGACCTGTTTTATATTTTTGTCCCCATTTATTCATTCATTTTGATTTTCTATGTTTGCTTCCCCCTCTTTTCTCCTTTTTTTTAATTTGGTCTTCCACCCTGTCTCTGTTCGGAATTCTTTTGTCCCTTCTGTTTTGATCACACCTCACTGTTCATGCTTTTGTTTTTTTTTGCTTGAAAAAAAAAAAAACTTTGGATCCCTATTAACCGCCCTGAACCATGATCCATGACCACTTCACCATTCTGCGGGAAACCACCCTCCGTTATGGATGATCTGTTCATCTCTGCTCTTCCTCGACTCTTCTCTCTGTCCGCTTGCTCCTCTCACCTTCTAAAGATGGTTACGCCCCACAGTCTCTTTACCCTCTTCGGTATGTTCTTGTTAGCTCTACTTTTTTGTTTGGATTTTGTTATTATTTATGTGTTTAGTTCGTTTAATTAAAGTTGGCATGAAATGAGTGCCTTGTTGAATAAAATTGTTCTTTGTTGATGCCAAATAGTTAAATGTTGAAACCAACAAAAAGTATATGTTGGATTTAAGAAGAGAGAATATTCTTAGCCAATTAGTGAAATTTATGTTCTATCAATGTTCTATTAAAAGTTAGCACCTCACTGATTGACCATTTACAATCTGAACTTGGCTCTTTTTGGCATGTTTTTGGAAATCCATTGTAAAATGAGTCTTTTGTTATAGACGTTTCATGTCGACTTTAAAACACCACCATTACTAGTATTTAAAGAAATGCTTTTTAAACGACGTTGTTTCTCGGCATGTTGCCTTTGATACTGTTACGGTTTTCTATGTTTATGGTTCATTTTGAGGCTGTTTGTTTGAGTTTGGTTCAGGTTGTGATTAGTTTTCTCCATTTGGATAGACACTTCCTGAGTCTATCGTTCTATCTTTCACTCCTCGCTCTTTCCTCCCTCTGTGCTTCCTGTCTGGCTGCTGGCTCCTTTCTTCACAGGAGTTTATGGAGATGTGCAGCGTGTGAAGATTCTCTTCAATAAGAAAGACAGTGCACTGATACAGATGGCTGACGTGAACCAGGCACAGCTAGGTAAGATGCATCTCGAAACACTCAACAGTTATTGTCCCGACTAAAGGGTGCATTTCTCATTACTCATGCTCATTCTTTCACTTATATTTCTGTTAACATTTAAAAATATATTTTTTTGAGATTTACATTTTACAGGAGTGTAACAATTTATTGAAATGCAAAAATGTTGTCACTATGTGTATTATGGAGCTACTTAGAAATATTGTCTAGGAGCTATAGTGTATTTGCTTATTGGTGTGATGGTGATTCTAGTCACTTCAGAAACTTCTTTACTTTGTCTTCTTGTTTTATATATATTTACTAGAAGACAGTTATCCTTAACTTTAAACTAGAAAGATAATAGAATTGGAATTGTCAGCAAAAGACATGACTTCCTGCAAATATTAACACTGCCCCCTAGTGGATGGATGGTTTCAAATGCTCTCATACAAATCAAACTAGACTCTAGCCTTCTTAGATTTGTGGTCTCAAAACTTTTTAAATTCCATTTTTCCAATGATGGTATGTTTCAGGAATAGTGTTGGAAAATGTTATGTGTAGTGATTGCTACACCCCTAACATTTTATCTTTGTTTTGTCTTTATTAGCAATGAGCCATTTGAATGCTCAGAAGATGTTTTCAAAGATCATTCGTGTCACAATGTCCAAGCACCAAACCGTTCAGTTACCAAGAGATGGTTTGGATGACCAAGGTCTCACAAAAGACTTCACAAACTCACCACTACATCGTTTCAAAAAGCCTGGCTCCAAGAACTTCCAGAACATCTTCCCTCCCTCCGCCACTCTGCATCTTTCAAACATCCCGTGAGTTGAAGAGCTTTTCCACATGACTTTTTCTGTGTGTCTCATTGGGAGATTTAATTGTGCTATTTGGTTGCGTTTTCAAGGCAAGATGCAACAGAAGAATACCTCAAAAGCCTGTTCTCCAACTCTGGAGGAACTGTGAAAGCTTTTAAGTTTTTCCAGTAAGTGAAAATCACGGATGGCAGATTGATTGAAAATATCTTATTGTTTGGGCTAGAAATGTTTAGAAGTTGACTTGATAAAGCAAACTAAGTTTTTGTTTCATTGCAGAGATCATAAAATGGCTCTAATTCAGATGATGACTATTGAAGAATCGATTAATTGCCTGATCGAGCTTCACAATTTCAACATGGGTAATAACCATCATCTAAAAGTCTCCTTCTCCAAATCTACAATCTAAAGGACTACTTTCTAGTCTCTCTTCTTGACTTCACATTGGGACCACAGGTTTGATTTTTTTTTTTTCTTTTTTTTTTTTTTTGAAGGAGTTTTCAGTAATTTGTTTTACCACTTTTTTTTTCATCTGGTAGAACAACGGTGTTAAGTCTGAACAGTTGAACAGAAAAGAATGTGCCTTACAAAATATTTCAAACCTTTTTTTTTTGTTATTACTCTTTTGTCACTGAAGGGATTATTAATTTGTAAAAAAAAAAATTTTTTTTTGGTAGCATGCCAGTGTCATTTTGATTTGAGGATTGTAAATAAATCTGTCAATCAAGTGATCGTTATTGAGATGTTAAGACCCTTTTTAGTTTTCCAATTCAGCTAAACAAAGCTAAGGGAAGAATGAAGCCTGCTGTAATTGCTTTAATTTTCCCCATGTTGATTTTTATCCTTGTTTTCATACCGTTTTAGTATGTGTGGATGGTAATTCTTTTTTTTACATTGCATTTACGTATCAAGGAGCTCGGATTGGAAATTATTCATGCGATTTGAAGACAATAACAGAAGGGACCAAAGTTCATGTGCCCAATCTTAATTTACTCATGTTTTAAAGATGCGTTTTAAGGAATTTGTTCACCCAGAATTGAAATGTGCTATTTATTTTTCCAGTCTTGCATTAGGCATTCATTTTGCTTTTGATTTCTTAGTCTCTCAGCCTCATGTTCAGCTAAAACATGTTTGTGTGGTCTCAAGGTGACTAAATGAATAGTGCCTTTGGTTTTGGGTGAATTAAAAGCTAAAAGAAAATAGATGCAAAGACCTTCACGGACGGATTTATTAGGAAAGCAGAAACTACACAATGTTAAGTCACAATCCAAAACATTTTATTAATTGTTTTATAAATAAATGTATGATGCAATGTTTGGATGAGGCACAATTAAAATATTTTTCTAACATAAGTGGGAAGGTTTGGTTTGATTGTGCTTTAATTTTTTTCTCTTTCTGTTGTGGATTTTCTGTGGCATGTTTAATAAACTTGTTTAGTTCAGCTATCTCTTTCTTTCTCTCTGTCTCTTTACTGTGCTTCTCTTATTCTTTCACTTCTTTAAAGAAATGCTCCACGCTTTGACAGACTAATTCTCCAGAGATATTTAGCATCTTACCATTTTGGAAATGCTTCAAGTGCTTTCAAGATCACTTTTAGCTTTTTTGTGGTAATTGGTTTTGAAAAACCAGTGGAAAAGAAATGTTGATGTATTAAGATTGGTTGAGGTCTTCACTTAATTCTGGTGGAATAGCCATAGAACGTAAATGTGGCCAAAAGGAGTGAATGGATACAAAACAAGGCCGTGAACATTTCCTTCACGACCAGCTTGCATATGGAGAAATCAATGAAAATCAAGCCAAAATAAATGAGAAATTCTTGGAACACTGAAAGAAATCCTCTCTAAAAGATCTGAAATTTCGTGCGACAGTACGGCTGGATCGAAAACCATCCAGGGGGACATCACACATCTGACCAAAAAGTGGTGGAAATGAAACTCTTAAGTTTTGCACTGACTTACTGGATCACACTTTTCGCAATGCGAACAGCCAATGAACACTTCTTTTTTTCCAATCCTGTCTTTTCTCCACTTTTTTTTGTAATTTTCTTCAGATTTTTGTTATATCTGAACGTACTCATGGGTACCAACCACAAGAGTAAGAATATCCCTCTACCAGCTCCAGGAGCACAGCTTCACTAGCACATTTCTTTTATTTATTACAGAATAGTTCCTGATGAAATCAGCCAACAAATATATAAACCTTTCAGGCTGTCAAAATGCTTAATTCAATTCTACTGGTTCAATTGGAATCAATGATCTATGCTAAAAGTGCCATCACCAGAACTGGAGAAGGGTTGAATGATCTAAGAATAGTAAGACGCTACCAATCTCAAGGACGAAATGGGGTTGTTTAAAAAAAAAACTTTACTTTTCATGAGCTGATTGATCAGTTAGTAATACAGTTTTTAAGTTGTGTTTTACCATTTTGAAATTGAAATTTACTCATCCATTCTTTGTCCAGAGATGGCAGTTCTAGCTTCGCATAGAATCGAGTTTGGTCAAATATTTTCGCATCACAGTAATCTGCATTTTCAAATTTACCCTAAAATTTCAATAGGAAAAATACTGAAGTGTAAAATACTTCTGGCCTAAAACAATTATGGTAAGTGATCTATGCGATGCTTAGGCAGGTTACCACCAGTCTTACTTCAAAGAAGGTAGAGAACTGTAAAAATATGATAAATGATCCGCTTAGATAAGATAGTGGTAGTTTAATTTGGCCCTTTATATATGTGTTTTTACTTTCTACAAACAAAATTCATGCAAATGTGTTCAAGCCAATGTGTAAATATACTATTTAAACAAAAATGGTGCTTTAATTTTCAACACGGGATAAGAAGCAGTGGAAAAATCTCAGCTTTCTATACTTTCTCACTACATGTAATCTTTTCTTTTCAGCATCTGTGTCAATTCTGTTTGGTACTACACCAAAATTATTTACAACGCATCTTTGAAAAAAAAAATCTATTTTGAAAGCTATTAACTCTATGAAGTTTATCTTCATCGCCTTACACAAAGCTTCCTTGAGCCAGCCTCCAGCATTCCTTCATCCGAGCTAGTTCTTGCTGTGTTATTGAGTCAGTATGTTGGATGCTCATCCCGTGATGGACGTCCTGTCTGATGAAGACGACTCTCTGGCTTGTTTCAAAGTTGGGTTCTGGATACCACCATTCATCACAGGCCAGACAGCAGCGGTGCTCCATGCTGCTTTTATTCTGCACACTTAAATCGAAACACTCGTGTTCTCGATCTACCTTTATAAACAAAAATGACACAATAAATCAGAGCAGTGACCCAGACCAAATCAATAGCTCGTCTGGAGCGTGAATCATGTGCTCCAGACATCTGTATCCACTGCTATTACATCGGCACACTCACCTCAGGCCCTTGTTTTCCATATAAACTCTTCTTCCCTGAAGTAAAAGCTTTGCAGAAGAGATTTACACCTGATGGCTTAATGCCTAACTAAGTCACACGTCAGATATACTTTTAAAAAATGGTCAAGCAATTTCAGTGAGTTGTTGCCTTAAAGAGGCAGTGATTTGTTTTTAAAACATATTTTAAAGTAAGTAGGGGAAACCCTGTAAATACGATCCCAACCACAAGTATGAGTGCACTATTGTGAAGGCGTAAGCTATTTGTTGTAATATTAAGGATCTATTGTTTAGACAAAGAGGGCTTTGTTTTTAACCGTTTTAAATTAAACTTAAATAAACTTAATCATACCACTGTGTGCAATTAGCTGTTGTAAGGACACCAAGGACAGAACTGAAGACCTGCACATTGCTGGAACAGGCTACCAATACAATGTATTACCAGCTTGGTTAAAAAGCTAGATTTGTTGGTGCAATTATTAGGATGTGGAAGAAAGTTGGCTTGCTAATATGCCTAGGGCAGACTAGGGCATAGTACAAGATGTCAC
Organism: Danionella cerebrum; assembly: GCA_007224835.1. NCBI lineage: Eukaryota > Metazoa > Chordata > Actinopteri > Cypriniformes > Danionidae > Danionella > Danionella cerebrum. The sequence continues at coordinate 338,006 of SRMA01027187.1, read as the reverse complement.
CTCGTTGAATATCAATGAACGCCCAGAGAAAGGTGAGTGATCAGCTTAGAAATACACTTTGGTCAAGGATAAATTGTTTCAATGTAGAACACACTTCAGTCAAGCTCAAGCCAGCACCGAGCCTATGTAAAGTTTTTCATGATCCAGGAGAAGCCATGGGAGGTGAAAGTGGTGAGATGAGAAACAAAATAGAATGTTTTGAATAAACTTGCTGTTTTTTTTTTTTTTTTTTTTTAAATGAGGAGGATTAGTGCAATCCCACAGTGGAGCATGGGAGTAAAAACATTATGCACTGGGCATGCTTTTCTTGTTCTATCCTACAGGTACAGCATTAAAGATTGGCTGTGGCTGGATCTTCCACCATAAAAAGTCAAGTAAACCAAGCTCAAAGTCCTGGAGTGGCTTATTCTCCAGACTTGAATCTGGTGGATAAGTATTTGGATCCTTTTGCCGCAAAAGATCAGGAACAGATCTGTGCGGAGGAGTGGGCCAAAATTCTTGTCACAGTGCAAACCTGTTTAAGAATCTCTGTATTTGACCTCTATTTGCCTTGGTACCAAAAATCCATTTTTTGTGTTAAATACATGTTTAATTCAATAAAATGGAAATTATTTCAAATTCTATGCTACTTCCAAGATTCAGAATTTTACTGTTGAAGAATCTATGATGTAATACTGATTGACAAATGGGCTGATTGTAATGAACAGACAAGAATTCTATGGTATACAACCTAAAAAAATGTTTATAGAACACATTTTCTTTAGAGAGCAATAATGCAGTAATAGGGTAGATAAGTCAAACATATTAAAGCTGCAAGCAGCGATGAAAGGTTTTTCCCCTCATTAGCCAGTTTGTTGCACTATGAGCTATGACCAAGCCTAATTTAAGAGATGCGAGAATTGTTAAATTTCTAAAAGAGAACTACATAGAAATTTGAATTATGAAAACCCCAACCTAAAATGTCATGACCTCCAGGGGGCGCTGTGAATGACTTTGAATAATCACCTGGTGACGCTACAACTGAGGGTGTATCTTGTAAATGTGTTTAGACATGGACTAACTATTATTGTTACAGACATAGTATGACTGAGGAATAACTTCCTGTTACTGGTGAAATTGCGATTTTCGACAGCTGCAGTGCGCATAGTTTAACAGTAAAAAAGTTTCAAAATGTAACATTCCATATGCCCCAAGATAAGACTGATCGAGGTACAATCTAAAGGGGGAGATCAAAGTGCACGATACGAGCAAAAGTGGTCATTTTTAGAAGTTTTTGCTAAATAAATGACTTCCTTCCTCCGTCTTGGTACCCTACACATGTGCCGAGATTCATTCACCTACGAGAAACTCTAAGCATTAGGTGGAGTCATTTTTCAACACCCTCTCTTTTAAACCTCAATCAGACATACATTTTCCACCAGTTCTGATCTGTGTGTGCTCTTGCGAAATTCAGCGACTTTTTAAAATTTTTGTATTTACTTTTATGCATGTTTTGACCTTCAAAAATGCACTGAAGGCCACAAAAACAATAATACAAGTGGGTTCTACAACCTTTGGTGCTTGAGCCTTAAAAATGACTCTGACATGTCAAGATTAACTCTTAATTAGCTCTTTTTTATCTGTTTGTAGTACCAGTTTTAGCCACACACTTTTATAATGATTTGTGGGATCTGGAAAAATATCCCCTCAAATGTAAGATATTGTTGTTCTGACCTACAGTACTTAATTTTTTAGCTGAAATCGCACTTGTTCTTGGGAACCAACTACAATGGTACCCCGAGATAAGAAACTAATCCTTTCCAGGGTGACATTCAGATCTCGAACATTTCATATCTCGAAGCAAATTTTACAAGTAAAATGTCTAATCCATGCAACGGCTCTCAGAAACAACAGTATAAGTAGATAAAAAAATTTAATAAATGACAATAAAATACGTAATACGTTCACAAATGTGAAACCTTACCTTGAGTGAAGCGATGTGTTGGAGGAGGTGGAACGGATGCAGAAAACATTACAGCACTATGTATGAAAGTTGACTTTCTCGAAATATTTCACGAATTACTGACACCAACACGATTTCAAGCACAAGCGGAGAGAATACTGAGCTCGTGAGAAGGGATGGAGAGACATTTCTGAGAGGGGGTTTCTCTAACTTGCGCTACAGGATAGCACTTTCCATAAACATTTTTTTATGACACCTTGACTCTAACATTTGTTACAGTACATTATTGGTAATCTATCCATAATGTTTCGCTTGATTTAAAACTGATTTAAAGTGTTTTAAGGTGTATCAGCCCCTTAAGCACACTTTCTTCAAAGGGAGAAAGGAGCTCAGAGCAACGTCAGACAAATAAGTGGAAAATAGAGCAGAAATGTTTGTTATTGCTCGTATCTTGAATTTTTCTTCGTATCTTGAAGCAAAAAATTTCCTGCAAGAAATTTCCTATCTCGAACATTTCGTAACTCGAAGCATTCGTATCTCAGGGTACCACTGTACCTCCTGCTCTTTCAGGGGATTTCGAGGAAAAAGCGTTTGTTACAAGCTTCACTTTAACTCAGCAAAAATTAGAATCTTGACAGTTTGTGCATTGTGATATTAAATGTCCCATTTGTTCAAGTTGACATCAGACTATGAATATACAATTGGACAACCATCCCCATATTATAATTTAAAATGGTAAAAATCTCACTACTTCAACTGATTTACCCCAAATCACTCTTTCCCCCGCACACATAATCATTAAGTGCGTTTTAACGGAGACCCAGTTGGTGGCAAGCTGTTGTGATATTGTATTCCATTTACTAAGTTCAGTTGTTGTTGGTGTGCGCCCGTCAAACTGCTAATCTTTAACAGCTGCAGTCAGGCGAGTGCGCTCGGTTAAAGGGCCAGCGTCTCGATGCATCACCTGCTCTCAGAATCCAAGCCTGTTGCCCCCGGCACTATGACATCTAATTCAGCTCGGCTCCTCTGATAATGACACTATCGATTTAGATTCGACGTGGCTTTTTCTCTCTTTGGCAGACACGCTTGTCTTTTTATGCTACGGTTACATCAAGATGAGAGTTCACTCAGTCTGGAGGGATTGTCGTATGCCATCATCATCACACCGTCTTGGAGATTTGTGGAAAATGTAATCTATTTAGCTTGCATTTGTTCTGCATTCGCCTGGAGACATTTTGTGGTAGGCGGGGAATCCTAAATGAAATTATTAAAGATTTGCTCACAAGAATTCCTCAGCAGTCTGGAAGATTAGTGTTGCCCAGACTCATGAAGAGTTCCGTTTGATGATAAATGAGATGAAATAACAGTATTTCATCTTCACTTCAGTTGTTAAATGCAGTGTAGTTTTTGTAGAATTCCACATTTGTTGCATCTTTTCCATCAGGTTCACTTTGAAAAAGCACTAAAATAACGAAACATTCCCTTCCTTGGGAGCACTTTTGAACACAAAATTCTAAATGACAACTGAATTGGTGAGATCTCCAAAAACCTCATTTATTTTTTTAACCTGTCACGCATGTTCACATTTAAAAAAAAAGGTTAGGTTGCATACTCTGGTCCCATTTGTGCATTATTGCATTTTTTAATCCAGAAGAGTTCTAATTCTAGCTGCCTACTAATGGTTTGAGATATAATGGTCAAATTTGACACGGTTGAACAATTCTACTCACTTTTACAATAAAATAAAATCCTACGAGCAGACCTGGAAGTACTGTGTAGAATTACATTAAATTCATTGTAATTAATGTTTTTTTATGTGATTCCTTTTAATCTCTTTATTGAAGGAAAATGTCAGAAAAGGGGCGACAATTGTATCATCATCACCACATTTACTGTTTTACTTTTTATACTTATTTTTTTTTTTTAAAAGCTTTCCTCTGTTTGGAATGCAGAGTATCTCAGGATGATCCGGTCCAAGATCCTTTAAATCCTGTTTCTCCTGATCTGTTTTCTCAAACGACACCTATTTAACGGGAAAGCTGGATTGTCGAAAATCTCCATTTTCCTATTTGCTCCTGTACATATTCACTGTACATAGTAATGTAGTCAACAACATGGGCACTGGTATGTTGAATTTCTTTTATGTGATTGGCAGTTTATGAGAGTCTATGATTCCTTCGAGAACTGCAGTCAACGGGATTGAAAAAAAAGACCCATCTAACTGCTTACTTTATGTAAATGCATAGATATACATATTTTAGTATAGGTTGACTAGTTTAGGTCAAGGAGCAGTGCGTGGTGTACTAGCGCCCTCTATTGACAGGCCACCACTGATTTATGGGATGAACAAATGCTTTTTTGAAGACCGTAAATAAGTGGACATGGTAACAACATACTGGACTCACTGCTATGAACCGCTGGCTGGACAAGTGGGTCCACATCCCACAGTCTCTCGTTTCGCCTCCCGGTGACTTTGTGACGTCTTTGCTGGACTTTATTGACTGTGATCAGCTGAAAATTGCCTGATTCTATGCTGTCTCCGTGGAATGATTATAGAACTATCCTAAACTTTTTGCTGCAGATGATGGCCGGCATTTTTTATGAGCAGAGCGAAGTGCACATGCACAGGGAAATGTTAACAACTCAAATATACAAATTCAATACAAATCACTTTTTGCTTTCTCAAGCTCTTTAAATGTACATTTCTGTACTTATTTGTACCGTAGGAAACTCTGAATCAAAAACCAGGAGATTTTCAAGAAACAGAACAAGTTGAATGCCCAAAGCTGCAGTCTCCAAAATCTTTTCCAAAATTATTTCGTTGTATCGTATACACTGCAGCATTTGGGGGCTGCTCACAAAAGGAGTGGTCAGTTCAAAGCATGATCAGATAACAGAAGATTGTAAATCAAGTAACACCAGATATTCCACCAGCCCCCAACAAAAACAACACACATTGGCTGGTATTGTGCAAAAATGGGGTTGTCTCTCTTAATTAGTTACTCTGTTAATCACAATCATTCAGTGATGAATCCTAAATACAAAGTTAAAAACATAACTTTTGGCTATTGTTGAAAAATGTAGGAAAAGCATAGCTTACAAAAGATCTTAAATCTGTAATCCTACAATACTATGTCTAATCGTATTTAATTCATCGCTTGTTTGCATAATTAGTTAAATGCATCATGCACATGGAAAAAAAATATTCCAATTTCCATCTGATAAAAACTGATTTTAAATACGTATCATGAAATTGAAGAGCCATGCTGCGTAACACTGTGACGTCCTGCATGCTAATATTTGCAGAAGGTTATAGCATATCGGCATCTTCCTCCATCTCCTGCTGTTGCCGTGGCATCCACCGGTTTCCTGTGGTCAAAGAGAAAGCAGGTGGAGAGGTCAGAGCACTAATGAGAAGCTCAGGGACATGACGACAAGAGAGTGTGCATGGCTAAATAATCACTTAATTACAAAGAGATGCACACTCAATAGAAAACCCTTCGCTGTGATAACTTCATAACCCCCAGCGAGCGCACACACAAATCAAAGATGACTTTTTTTTCCTCTATATTCATTGTAAGTAGACTTTGGTCCTTTAAACAGGATTCGGTCGACTAAAATGAAAGTCAAGCCTTTTGCAGAAAAAAAGAAAAGAAAATGATACTTTTATAAATTTATTATGTATTTATGTATCGTTATCTATTGGTAACTGATCTTTCTGCCAAAAATTTTATTTGCAAGCTTTTCGAATGGATCCCAGGGTCATTTGTGAATCTGAAAGCAGTCACAATTTGTATAAAATTAAATTTATTTGATGATTCGTTTTTGGAACATCTTTCCTGGTGCCATTTTTTTTTTCATTTTCAAATTAACATACTCAAATGTGTATATTAAAGATGGGAAAAGAAGAAGAAGAAGAAGAAAAAAAAAATATATATATGCAAAGCTTTCAGAAGATCATTCCAGCCCCAGGGAAAACAAGAAGTCTCAGCCAAATGAATAATTGTAAATGTGTGCAAGTCAGTGAACAGCTGTAGAAATGTAAACTCTTTTTTTATTTCTCAAAACCCCTCCAAAGGTCTCTGCAACACCTGTTTCTTCACAAAGGGGCGAAAAGTGAGCATATATGAGTATAAAGAGGTAGGACAAAAATGATTCAAATAACCTTCAGATTACCGGTATACATTTCAACAGGAGCATAGATGAATCCAGTAGTCCTGCAGCTCAAGTGTGAAAAAGTACCGTCAGAAGAGCAGACATCTACTAAAAACCTGGTGAAGGTGAAGCTACTGACTGCAGAGCATGTCGTCTGCTGAATTTACTTTCTTTTTTTTTTAAAGATAACCGTTTTTGTCACTTTTGGTCCATTTCTTGTCTTTTCCATCAAAAAGACAAACCAACCCAGTTTTTAGAATTGATGGCTAAAATTTCACACTGAATCTTCAATCCCATTTCTATCAAATATTTTACACAATAACTTCAATATATTAAACAACTGAAAAAAAACCTAATCCAAAAAGATCTACAAGACTTAGCAAAACACACTCAGACCTGGTGAATCCTACAAAAATATTGATCGTTTCCAGCAGAAAAAGCCAGAGTGGAACTGGCACACATTCACTTATTCACACATGCTCCTGTGAGATCTGTGATTCTGAAACCCCTGCCGAGTGACTGGGCTCAGGGTTGTTTGCTCACTGAGTAGAGAGGATGATCCCAAGGGGGATTTTTTGCCTCCATTAGGTTAAGGAAGCAGACCAGAGCAGTGGATTGGCTACTTGCTCCGGGTCGAACTCACTGAGGGTCATTGAACGCACAGCGCAGTCACAGAACATGGCCTTCTTCCTCAGTGCAGGATCTTGCTGTGATTTGGAATGGGACACATCTATTTTTTTCTATCAGACTGGCTGTATGTGTTTGCCTCCCCAAAAACTTGCATTGGATGATGGAAGTGAAAAAGCTGCTTGTTCTTGCTTAAAAAAAGTAAAAGATACATTTTGGGAATAAAAATTCTTAAGGGCTTTGCAATTTGGATTTTCAAACAGGTCAATTAAACAGGTCTGGAACCTTTCTGAGCATTTTTACTGCTGTAAAATTTGATCTCATAGCTTACCTTTTATTGTGGCGATGCTTGATATAATTATTTTAGAACCCCAGCTTTTTTTTTTTTTACAAATATTTTTTCATTACATTACACAATAATTTCAGAACAAACCATACAAAAAATACAATTCAGAGTTTAATACTTTATAGTTAATTTTTTTACTATGAAAATGTAAAAAATGAATGAACATTTTAGAACACAAATCAAAAGTGTGACAAAATAAAAAGGTCAAAACTATGTAAATAATTTATGCAAATAATTTTAACCCTAGACAAGCCTCTCCTAAAACTTATACACTGATCCAAACACTTTTTGTGCAAGTGTGCTTTTTTGTGCCAATAGACAACTTTGAAAAACACAAGCCATATCACAGGTCTGGTACTTCCAACGGTTATCCCTTGTTTTCACCAGTTGGGGTCTGTAAGATGAAAGATTACATGTCCATGTTTAATTTGCAGTACCTTGCAAATTGTGTCAAAACTCTTGTAATGTTTGTAAAAATATCAAAGCTAATAATTTGAAATTGAAATTAAACAAGAAATGGTTGTGTCATTCCTAATTACTTCCGAACAGCTAGTGTGATTGGCACATGCACCGGTGCATGCAAAGACTTCAAAGGGTTAAAGAGTTGGTAAGTGATTTCTAGGAACCAATGTTTACTTTTGAATTTTTTTTTATAAAATATACAACACAACATACCCCCATGTCCACAGTTTTGTAGCTCCAACACAGATATTACACCACAAACACTTACCGTAAGGCAGGCAATGATCATGGCAGAATCTGCTGTTATCAATAAGTTAAAGCAATGCGTGTTACTGTGCTTAGATTTAAAAATGAACCCACCCTTCCTTTAAGCCCGGACATATCTCAAAGAAACATCACATGATTCTTCTAGAACTGAACAATCAAATGACATGCTCTACCTAGGCATTCTATACAGTGGGGAGTACAATTTACACAAAGAAAAGACACTAGATCCGAATCCTTTAGATCACACTCCTTTTTAATGAATACATAATAAACACAACTTTACCAATGTAAAATAATTTTAAACTTTGTGGGCGGGGGTGATCTGGCATTCTAGAAGATATAAAATCTCGACTGTTTAAACTTTGCCAGATAGATTTCAAGCATTCTATACAACGCCTACAGATTCTATTGAATGCCTGAAAGATTATTCTCTTTCATTGTTTTTTTCAAGTTTCAATTGTTCATTTCATTGCACAGCTTACCAATGAGACACTCTTTTTAAATAAGTAAATATATAAAAGTATAAACAGTTTAAAACTGAATTCTTCAGGCCAGTTTAAATGATCAATAACATTAACAATTGAACATTGCACATATCATTCTATTCACACCAATGCTTGAATCTATCAACAGATTAAACCATCATATGTTAAGGACTGTTTTCACTTGCTCTCTACAGAAAAGGTCCACCTGAGGCCAGCAATAAAATGTAATCTCTCCAATCCCCCCTCCACCCCCAGCCAACCCTTACAGCACCCAGAAGCTTGTTTTGGCCTCTGCCGATGCTCTGTCAGAAAAGCCCATTTGCTGTCTGAGGTAATCACATCCATTAGCATTTATCAGCGAGTCTGTCCGGGGAGCACTTTAGACACATGTGCTTTCTCCAGCGCTCTAAAAGGCCTCCGTGAGGACACCAGGGCACAGGGGCTTCATGCAACCATTAATTGATGTCTTTTATAGTTTTCAAAGGTATTAGTGGCTTTCTCTCAAAATGCTCACATTTAAGTTTCATCCCTGAGGAGTCAACTTGAGCCCGAATCAGTTTGGCTGTTAACTGGTCTTCAACAAGTCACTAACAAGTACATAACATTTTTCATATTCAGTTCAATAACATCTGCGTTTTTTTCTTTTCAATACAATTTGACCCCAATTTGTCTCCTAAACTAAGTGCAAGCAATATTAACAAAGCAAACCATTTTAGTAGATTCTGCCACTGTGTTTGGGGGGAAAAAGGCATCTGCCAAATTGTTTGGAAAAAAAATCCTTTTAAAGGTGAATGGTACTATGTGCTTGCCAAACACTTGACAAGGAAGGCAAAAGTGGTAGTACTGGGAATGATTCTGAGCAAGACCCATGGGCAGACTGGCTAATTTCAATTGGGCAGCATAAAAAGACATTGACAATTTTCCAAGCCAGATGTCACAAGTAGGAGTTAACCTAGTTCTGCTTTCAAAATTTCAGCACAGAGATGCATTTTTCTGTTGTTATGTTTGACTAGTATATAACTTGTGTAAAGGGGAGATGGCTTTACACAAAACTGACCATGGTCCTAACCACAGATCTCCTTCACCTCGCTATACACAATTTTTCTTGTTTCTAAATGAGATTCTACCAAACAATTACTATTAAAAAAGGTTCAGTAGGCCAGGAAATTACAAGTACTTGACAAGCTTGTGTTAACACTCACTTAAATCTGGGTCATGGCACCAACTAATACCTCACAGAATTCAAATCTGTTTTTTATCACTGTCTTCTTCAACAATTACATGAAAACTATTACATAGGAATAACTTTGACATGGAATGACTTGGATACAGGGAAGAAATGTTTGACATACATTAATAGCCTCTCCCTACATCACCCACCTAAACCTTCCTCAAAACCAACTGGGACACTCAATCCTCAAAATAAAACCATGGTTATGATACCATCATCCTTAGGTTCACTGAAAACCATATCGTTTCCAACTGAGATTCTAGCAAACATTTTCTACTATAAAAGGTTCAGTTGGCCAGGAAATTACTTGACGGGCTCCTGTTAAAACTCACTTCAATCAGGGTCATGGCACCAACTATTACCTCACAGATTTCAAATCTGTTTCTATCACAGTATACCTCAACAATCACATGAAAACTATGATATGGAATATTTTGGGTACAGGGAAGTAAGGCTTGTCCGACCACTTTAATTGGTGCCCTGTTCGAATATCACTGTCTTAACTCTCCCTCAAAACCAAATGGGAAATTCAATCCTCAAAATAGAACCCATCACTCTTACCACGGCCATGAATCAATCTCCCTCATGTTTGCTGAACACCATCTCGCTTCTAACTGAGATTTTGCCAAATATTGCCTAATATAAAAGGTTCAGTAGGCCTGGAAATTACAAGTACTTGACGAGCTCGTGTTAACACTCACTTAAATCCGGGTCATAGCACCAACTAATACCTCACAGAATTCAAATCTGCTTCTATCACAGTCTACCTCAACAATCACATGACAACAATGACATAATCTCATCAAAACTGTATGCAATGCAGTCTAAGCCCCAATTAAATTGGTTTCAGATAAGATTGAGGGGATAAAAGTACTAAATTAAGAACAAGGTTTTGCACCTAAATACAATAAGCTACTTTTAGAAAATGAATCCCGCACATAACATTTTGTCAAGTGGTTTGTACCAAGTGATTTCATTTCCATTTACCTATAAAATGAATATTATCAGCATTTAAGTGGAAATAATGGACTGTTGTAAAATGTTGTGTATGGAGCACAGGATTAGTTCTTCTGCTCATCTGAACATGAACAGAAAGGCTGAGTGACAAGCTGTCAGCTTTCAGAGAGGGTGGATATTATCCAGACAAAAACATCATCTGGAGTTGTTTCACACAAATATGACATTCATTCCACTGCATGTGTTTTGGACAAAACTCACAACGAATCAATGAATCTGAATCTAACCATGAAAATGGTGGTTTAAAAATATGGCATGGTAACCAAACTAAAATGTACATTTACGTATTTAGCAGACACTTTTATCCAAAGCGACTTACATTGGGAGTAAACATCAAGCAGTTTGGTACAAAGTGGATTGATCAGAAGACATACACATAGAACACTTTCAAGCTAGTACAGAAAATGAATTCAAATCAGTGCTTTAGAGGTTTTTTTTTAAATTTTATTTATTTATTTATTTTAATTAAGTTAAGTTAGTAAGTGCTCTCAAAAGAGTAGAGTTTATTTTTGAAGGTGTAAAGAGATTCAGCTTTCCGTAATGGGACGGCAATGGAATTCCACCAGCCAGGAACTGTGAAGGAGAAGGTCCTGGTGAGAGATTTTTTGCCGCTCTGAGATGGGACCACCAGACGCTGTTCATTTTCTGAACAGAGGCATCTGGAGGGGATGTAGAGCTGGAGGAGTTTGTGAAGGTATGAAGGAGCGGAGCCTGTGACTAAAATAAATGTGACTAAAATGGTTAAAATAAATATATGTGATATTGACCAAAAGAAAATAATTATTTTCTGAGACGGCAAAAAATATCCACTACTTCTGTTCTCCATCTGGACTCTTTTAAACAAGGACATTCTGGCATAAATAGTTCAGGACAGACCATTAAAAACGAACGGAGGAATGTTAATTTATTAAAGTTAATTTAGGAGGTCAGATCTGAACTGATCTTAAAAAATGGATTTGTTTATATGTAAGATAAATTTGAGTAAAACTAGATTATATTCTGAGCTACACCCCACAACAATGAAGCAACACCTTGCTTAGCTAGACCTTGAAGAGGGTACAGAGAGGCAAAATCTCAACAAGACAAGTGTAAAGCGTTCAGAGGACATGTAACAAATCTGCAGCAGACCTTAACATGACTTTAAAGAGATGTAAGGACCAAAAGCTTCACTCTGATCAAAGCCTGGCCACACAGGAGAACCAGGGACATGGCGCCAAGGTAATTCTCAACCGCGCTGTTCCTTCAAAGAGACAGGACTGTGAGCCGGGACCTCGAGCCTTTGTGAAATTACAAAAGGAACCAACCTTTGGTGCGCTAAAAATATCCCTCAGCTCACAAAACAATTACACTGATGGAGCAGGGTGGCACAACCCCCAGCCTCCCCACTTCTTTTGCCTAGTGACGTGTGGATGCATGTGTGTCAGAAGAGCAGAAAGAAGAGGCTCAATTCAAACAGCATCTCAAACTGACACAAGGGCGCTTGGAGATTTCTTTGCACCTGTTCCTTGCTTGATATTAAGAAAATATTGATTCAGAGACTTTAAAGACGCTAATTCTTTAGAAGCAATGCTACATTTGGTTTGGTATAATCTTCGTTTATTCTATGAATGATAAAAAGAACAATCCACTTTCAGAAAAAATGTATCTTTGCTTTAATTATTTTATTACGACACATACATTGGCACTATGTAATAGTTAAGTACCCTCGTTCAATGGCAATATTGCAGATGTTTGACAAAAAAAAGTCTCAAGTGATTTTTCATCATTTATATCCAAATGTTTATGAATATAATGTAGCTTAACTTTTTATTTTAAACAATTTTTGAAATCAAGGCAATAATAATTATGGACAAAACCCATAATTACATGGATATTCATGTTTTTAAATGGCAAAAAAAATCTGGGAGGATGGCTATTGCAAGCATGGACACCAGCTTGGAAAAATGTCATCTCAATACATCTGAATTTGGCTGCAGCAAATTGAAATAATTATGAAAGCCCTCACAGACACACATGCAATAATAAGGGAAAACATATGAATATATACAGTGTGTTTATTTGATGAAATGACTGACAGCGGTGTTTCCATGCAAGACGGTGAGGTTTGATTACTCACAGAGACCCGCTCATAGCACAGAAAGTGATGTGCCTTTATTAAAAAGCCACCACAGTCACTGAATGCATACAGAAACCATAATGTAATAGATAGCATCACGTACTGAGCAACAGAGCGCTGAGAAAGATCGAAGGAGAGCGAGAGTAAAAATAAAGTCTGCCGGCTCAGTTCATGTCGCCTTGCTGGAATTTGCATGTTATCAGAGGCAAAATATCTCAATCAAAATGTCAGCCGCCGCCTGCAGTCTTTTGCCGGGCTTTGATGGCGCTGAGGCCAATTTCAGTAAAGTGGAGCTCAATGCAAGGACTCTCCAAGGGACAGAGCAACTCGCATCTCACAATTTGATACGCAGGACGACGGAAGTGTGGGAACTGTGTTTCACTGCACATCGAATGGAACCAAAGAATCAGAATCAATGAGATCAAACGGCGACTTGTATGTATTGTTGTATTGTTTTACTTGAGTGTATTGTTTTTTTGTATTCTGCTTAGAAAAAAAACACATAAAGCTAATGCACAAATTAAAATTGAAAGTTGCAGACTGCACTCAGCTGGATTTCAATGTAGAAGCGCAGACATCAGCCCTTGACATCAGTCTCCAAGCACCTTTGCTGATATATTTATCAGCCATTGCAATAATTGGTATATTACTACATGGCTTTTATCTTCATTTTTCACATAGATTGTTAATAAGTGTACATTTTATATACATATAATTTTTTGGGGGGTATTCGTTAACGCAGTGAATCGCTGTGATTTTGTTACCATAGATGCAATGCTGTGAATAATTAAAGATACTAATGTGGATTTTTAGAACTATTTTCCTCAAGCTGCACAGCAAAATGTTTTTATACCTCCTCAGAAGAATAATTTAGTTTAAATATTTATTTATATTTTAGTTTTTTTTTCTTTTCTTTTTTTCACTCTTCCTGAAATGTTGATTTCAATTGTCTGGAGTTTGTATTGTTTCTTGAGATTTTGTACGTTGCAATAAAAACTAAATAAATAAATAAAAAAAACGCAGTGCAGCTTATTGATGTATTTTGTTTAAAATTTAATTGAAACATTTTCCATACAAACTGTAGCATTTTAAAAGCACAAAAACAGCATCAACTTGCCTTTACTTATAAATGAAGTCCATGCGCTGCTCCTTCTGAAGAAAGCAATAGATAAATTGTTTGTAGAAGTGTTGCTTTTCTTTCTTAAGTTTTGAAAATCTCTGCTTGGTGAAAAAAAAACACTCAGCTATGTCTCATTCTATTACTCAGCCTCTGTGTTGTAACCACGTAGATCACCACTGAGGCTGAGTAACTGTATGCCTCACCCTGCCTTTTCTCTGCAGGCTTTTATAATAGTTCAGCACAAGAAACACGTTACACACATACAGCAAAACCGCAGAGGGATCTGGTAACCCAAAGGAGGCCAGGCAGAGGTCGGCTTCTCTGCACATGTTAGTATCTCGCGTCATATAATATGAACAATGAATATAAAGTTTATTCCCAAATGCCTTTAAAAGATGCGCTTAATTTAACAAATACGATACAAAACAGTACAGTTAATAATGACAGTTTAATGTTGATGGATGCAGTACCTTTCGTGGAACTTGTGAAAATGGCTGTAATAATTAATTAAATTTCTTTTTTGTAACCATTTTCCACAGAATCGATTCAGAGAAAGTGATACAGACACAAGCCTAATTGAGGTTGTGCAATGGTTTCCTCTTATTTTTTTATGTTACATGAGCCCACTATATCCCATCATTACATTCAAAACAGAACTAGCATGAAAAGCTCATATTCGCAGAGCAGTCTGGATACTTAGCACCTTCTCTAACTTTATCTCTATCTCCCTCATTAGTACAGAGTGTGAAAGTGCCTGTATATGTGATTCATTTAAACACTTAGACATTTCACTGGACTCGGAAATTAAAGTAGCAGTTTTGAAAAAGTGCAAAAATGTTTTGCAGGTCTGTGTAAGAGAAATAATCTGGCTGTGTCCATCTGTCTCAGTGAGAGGTTCAGAATAGCGCCCTCTGTTGAAGCTCTTAACTACAGAGTTCATGCATGCACACACGCACGCACACGCACACACGGTCCTGAATCAGCAGGACCAAATACCACCCTGTCCCTCCTCCTTAGGCTCTGTTCACTGGTATTTCCATCTCATCTCAGTGACCTTTACCTGTTAAGCTCTGGTATCACAGTCTCCTCAAACACACACATGCTGACATATGCACACCCACAAGCACACATACAAACTTTTATTATTCATGTGTTTTGAAGTTTACAAATAAATAATTTATTTATAATAATGTATTTTCTTAAGCGTTCAGACTTTTTAATGACAGAAGTGTGACTTTTATTCTAGTTTCAGATGGACCAAAAGAAAACAAACATAAAATGAACAAATTAAAATATAAATTGACAAGAGGTTTGAAGTGTGTTTCTATTCATACAAGATGGACTGGACAGACAAATGAAACAAAAAGTAAGAGACTAAGCATGATTGATCAAAAGAGGAGGTATAAATAGAGTGAGAGCAATTAACAAACCAAACTAACAATAAAATAAAATAGATTGATAAAAAAAGGTAGACATCGAGATACAAACAATAAGAGGAACACTAATAAACACACAGACAAAAAAGTTTTTGATCAAGACGCTTGTTGAGCAGCTTATTGAGAAGTGATAACAGGAGGGCCACAGTCACCAGGAAAGCAATTGGTAACAAAGCACAAAGTAAAGGATCCTACCTACTTATAGACAAAAAATAAATATTTTTTGCTTGTTACAAAAAATAACAAACAAAACAGTAGACAAAACAAAAAACAGAACATGTACAACTGAATGGACAAAACTGGACAGACAAAAAAAAACTATGGACAGACAGAAAAAAGAAACAAAAGAAAAACATGCGTAACAGGCAAAAAGAAGCATGGACTGAAAGAAAATAAAATAAAAACATAGACTGATGTTTTTAACATGAAAAAACGGAGGGGGGACAAACTAAAAAACAGAGGATAGGTATACGGATAAAAAAAGAGAAGACAGGCCAGACATAAAGAACCATGGATAGATGGTTGGATGAACAAAATATAACAAAAGAAAAACATGTAAATCATAAACAAATGAAAAGACAAAAGAGACCATAGAATAAAACATGAACAGACCAAAGAAAACCATGTACAGATTCACAACTTGGAAACACAAACGAATCATGGGCAAATGAAGGAAAGATGGACAGATGGAAAGATGGATGAATAGCTAGATAGATTGATGAACAAAAGAAAGAATAGATGGATAAAAAAAACTAGGACAGATTTCCCAAAGAAAATATAGATGTAAAGTATAAATGGTTGGGCAAAAGAAAACATGGATGGATGAAAAAAGAAAAGAAAGAAATGATATATGAGCAAAAGAAACCATGGCAGAGGCACAAAACATGAATAAATAGGTGGATGAAAAATTGAAGCATGAATGGACCAATGACAGCTTTACAAAAGAAAACAGAAGGATGGATGGGTGGATGAATGGATGGATGGTAAAGAACAGAATGAACCACCCAAAGAAAGCATGGATGGACAGAAGAACATATGGCAGAAGGAAAGATGGAAAGACGGATGAATAGATAGATGGATGTAAAACGAAAGCATGGGGGAATAAACAAAACCAAGTTCAGATTCACCACAGATGTGTGGATGGGTGGATATGTGGATAGATGGATGGATGAACAAAAAAGTGAGACTGACATTTTGAAACAAAGTCAGATAGATGGAAACTGAATGAAGATGGTCATATTTACAGATGGACAGATGAAACTCTGGGTCATTCACTCGCTCCCTTCTTTGTATGAGAAGACTCTCTATTCTCTCTTTCGTATTCTTTCTTTCACACGCAACACAACACAGAGTCAAACTGATGACACACTAGAGTGGATCCTCCATTACTAACAGTGTTCTGGGAACCGTGTCTTTTTGAAGCATATCTAGAAATGCATTCATTCTCTCAGAAACCCTCCTACCCCCACTCCCCCTGCGCCCCCTCCTCACGAGCACAGCTCTACAAAGACGCTTAACAATGCTTGTCAGGCACGCATTCTCCCCATGCAATGCAAAACATACAGAACAGCTCAAAACATAAAACTGGCTGTAAACCTGAAGCCATGATCAAAAAAACAAAGAACGTCCAGAAGCAGGTCTTTATAACCTCAGCCTTCACGTCTATCCAGCCATGACGCTCCACGGACTCTTTCTTTTAGTCTGATGACACCACACTGAGCTGTTTTTAGATCCAATGGAGCTACATCCATTAAAGAGAAGGTGCTGGAAACTAATTCATTTGTCACTTTAGCCTGGAAGTTCCAGCTGTCAGACGCAATGATTTCTCAGCTCACATCCCTCCTGCTCAGTGAAGAAAGAGGGCTGATGTTGTATCGAGCGACAGTTGGGAACAAATACGCAGTTCTGAGCTAATGTTTCTGTTTATTGCAGCTGCCCTGATGAATGAAGTTGGGTTTGTTATCAAAAACATTTTCAGTTATGTTCTCTTTTAGTCAATGTCCGCTTTCATGTATGGTTCAGTACATTTATAGTTTCAAAACTGCACAAATCACACAAATCTGATCTTGGTTTTCACCATTCACATCACAATCATACTGTGATGTAACTGCAGTCTGAAAAAACAAATACAAAGTCACTTTTACACCATCTTAGGCATATCAGAGAACAGGCGTATATGTAACAGTAGCACAGAGATATATTAGAGCATAGTGAGTAAAATATTATATACAACTAAGATATTATTTTTCATGTCCAGCAATGACTAATGCATGGTTTTCTCAATAATATCCATTATATTAATACAATAATAATAATATTCATTAATGACATGCTTTTTCAGAGGATTTTTCAACATGAAGATCATCTGATCTAAAGAAATAAATCCGATTGATTCAGTGTTGGGCGGACGCAGTAATACCGGTAGTAACTAACACTCTAACGCATAATCTTTTAAAATAAATAACTGAGTTACGATTAAATGCTGGACGTTGATAGATAACTAAGCTGGATGTCAATCAATGTAACGCGATGTAAGATTGTCAAAGACCTTTCGAAGAGAACGCATTGTCTGATTGGTGAACTGTTAGGGTAAGCCACAATTATGGAGGCCGAGAGCAAAATGAGTTTAAAGAGTGAAAATATGCTCATTATTTCACGTAAGGTGAGCGGAAATATAAAAACGTTACAGAGAAATGCAACTAGAGTCATTAACTTCACGAAACAACAAGTTCGGTAAAGCTGCTGCAGATTCACAGATTCGGTTTACTCTCCTCAACAGCTTAAGACCCAAACGCTCATAATAGACAAATGGTACTCTTTTTAATCTGTGTAACGTAGCAAATACTTAAGAGCAGCTTACTGGGTTAAATAATGCTTAATAACTTCACTCTAAATATCTCCAGTATGACCAAAATCAAGCTACACTTCACTTGTTACCAGCAGATTGTACTACAAAACTCATCTTGATAAAATTGTATTACTGCAGAATTTTTTATTACATAAATAATTATATGATATATAATTTTATCAGACACCTCATTCAGGTCATACACCACTATTCTAATGCACAATCTACTGTAAAATTGTTATTTTTGCATATTTAAGATCAATGGTTGTCACCTCAGTGTACCTCCTTTGTCGTAAACCATTCCTTGTACAACACATAGTACAACCGAGACACATGAGACACTGCATTGCCATAGTAACACACATTGTTTTCACTTATTGATTCCATTATGATCTTAGAGGAATTACAGTCACTGATGTCTGGAGTGGAGATATTAAAATCAGGGTGATTCTTGTTGATGAAGGTGCTTGAATTCAAAAGCAAATATTGGCTTCTAGAAATTACATACTCATATCTTTGATACCCTAGATTACGCGTATACCATAACTTTTTAGAATTTTTACCAAAATTGAATTATTATTATGTATACTTGCTCGTGTATAATTTATGTGATTTAAACAAATGTGAACTCTTTCAGGAACAGTTAGATATTTGTGAAACCCATGTACATAAGCAGTGACATTGCAAAGGGGTTTTAAATGTTAGAAATAAGAAGCAACATAGTGAATCATCATTTAAATTCCACTCTTGGCGGAGTTCCAGGTGTGAGACAATGGATTGAAATGAAAGCCAAGGCTAATGGGAACAAAAGCTTCATGGCTGGCCATGTTCAATCCGTGTTACCCTCACATGAGACAGAGTGGATACAGCTGTGACCCCAACATGAGAGCGATGTTTTTTTCAGAAGATCATTAACATTAAGAGGCACAATCAATCAATCAAAGATGTTAATCTCAGATTGATTAATATTGTAATCACCTTAACACTTCAAACACTATTTCACTGATGGACGGTGAACCCAGACACATTATCTGTGTTTCCAAGTAGCTAAGCTAGTCAGTATAATCAATTAGACTCAAATATTATGTATCCTGAGCTGTATTCTTAAAAGCACACTTCTATATAAAATGGACTGAAATAGAGGGAATGTCTGAATTCACAGCTCTCATAAAAATACGGCTAAGACAGGTACTTAAAACAGGTTAAAGAATACAGGTCTCTACACACTGATCCGAATTGAGATTTGCAGGGTAATCTTCGTCTGTGTTGAGGAAAATTTGTTGTAATGACGCTCCCTGCCTGAAGGTGGTGTTTGTGGTACAACAGATGCACTCCGTGGAACACAGGGAAACAGCATAAAAGAAATCAATGAACACATAGATTATGGATTACGAGCAGTTTGTTCTGTTAGTGACTGATCAGAGTGAGCTGTTTGTCAAAAATGTGGAGAAAAGAGGATTTGTGACACGCTATTTCTTTTCTGTTTCCTCTGCGAAGTCGCTATGAAAATGTAGGGTGAGCTCCACCAAGGAGCTCTTTTACATCCTACTCATATCATCAAAAGAGCCAAACTCTTTATCGTGGTCACCACTTTTTCAGGTCAATGGTTTTCGATCGAGGTGTGTTGTAGCACGAGACTCTGAACCAAAAAACAAAAATTTTGAACCAAACATTCGGTGGCATTAGGAGCGAAATATAAACCATAACAGTCCTACAATTTATTTTTCACTCTTCTTTTACATGCAGCTACACTCTTACACTCTTTGTTTATATGTAGTTCATTCAGTGAAATTTAAATTATCATCACAATTTTTTCCCTTCTCGAGAATCTTACATAAGAGCCGAATGGTTCTGATTATTTGGTGAATATTTAGAACATGAGGAAAGTAATCAAAAATGCATTACCAAAATAAATTCCTTAATAAAAGATTTCCTAATGCTTAGTTCTAAAAAACCTGAACCAATATACTCATTGAATGAAATTAAAATGTGTCATCTACATAAACAACCTTGGATTTGTTGAATTAAGATCTTAGAACTTCGTTTAAATCGTAATAAGACATCAGAAACACTGAAAACGTATGGGAAAATGTGATCTATAGCAAATACAGAGAAGTTAGTCCAAGCATTCATGACCTCCAGAATAAATCAGTTGAATTCTTTATTAGGTGGCTGTCCTGATTCCTCCTTAAAAAACTGAAGTTAGCTAAAAACGCAGAACAAGAAAGAATTCACTGGCTTCATATTGATTGAAAAAAAGTATTGCCAGTCTTTAAAGCATTAAACGGTGCAGCTCCAGCCAACCTCAGCAGTCTACTACTGCGCTATGATTCAACTCTTTGATCACTAATTGCAGAGCTGCTAGTAGTTCCCCAAAAATGTACCACAAGCAGAAGGGAGTTTTCACACCATGCTTTTTAATCAAGCATATTTGCTGTATTTGTCAAAAAATAGTAATTTAGAAACCCTAATTAAAGCCAAAATTCCAAAATTATTTTCATGCAAAAACGTGCCTCGGTTGTAAACGTGCCTCTGCTCAGTGGCACTCATTTTACATTTCCATAGCGATTTCATACAGAAAACTGGACCAGATGCGAAATAAGTTAAGTATCTTACTGAAAAGGGAGAAAAAAAATCACCACCAGGGCCTTCCTTGCAGTAAGCATAGAGTGGTGAGGCAAGCTGTCGAATTGCAGAAGGTTTCCACATTATAACTTCTAGTGAGAAGTGGTAGAAGGTGGGTGAAGCTCGGTGTGGTATTGTGTACTGTGGGTAGGGGCTGGAATGAGGTTGAGGCAGAGGTTTGTATAAAAACATACCAAAAAAAAAACCTACTAAACAGAAAATTAACAAAGCTCAGCAGCAAAACCTCTCTCCTAAACTGGTTTGCAGTGAAAACTAGCTTCAAACAGTTGCAAGGGTCACAAGAGGGTTCAGGACTCCAATGTAGGAGAGTTACTCAGCAGGCATAGTCAGATGGTTGGGCTCAAAGTGCTCAGTTCATTTCAGCCCAAGACGCAGCTCTCCAGTCACAGCCTTACACCTTCCTGGTGCTCTCCTCTCTGGATGAATGGCAACGGGCAGGTTGGTGATCACGTGGACCAATAGGAGGTAAGCATCCATTAACACAATTAAACAGTGATGTGCCTTGCAGGTTCGGCAGCAACCTTCATGGAAGAAAAAGAATCATACAAAAATGTCTAATAGCATCAAAAAATGTTATATGCTCAATTTTCTTCGACCTTATTATATAAAATGTCTCAGTTATTTTTATTAAAAATAGTGATGAACTGTTCTGCTCCATCACACACAGTCAAAGAGAGGAGGGTAGGACTGCCTTAAATAATGGAGTGAGTGATGGCTTGATTGAGAGAAGCTCCTCCTGAAACTTGTTTACCAAACATCACTAAAACATAAACCCACTCTTGATTACAAGTCTCTTATTTTTAAGTTTTAAAGGCAAGCAACAAATGACGTTGAACAAATAATTTAACGATAACATATCAACAAGCACATTTGTGCTGTTGCTCGTGTGCATTTTAACAAGCATTCTAACCAAATGTCTGACTGCTGAAGTGAACACTAAGGCCAAAACCTTTTTGATACACACACAGCAGAAACGTGAGCACGGACCATCCCCCACCAACTTAATACATCGCTGATGATCGTTTGCACTGGCCTCGAGTTCACACCACGGCTGTGAGATTGATACCATGTTGATTTTTAATGATGTGCGCCAGGACTGGAGCCGAGAAGGGGGAGCGACCATGCAAAATGTCATTCTAATTATCTCACCAGCCAGCCAATGAGGAAGTAAACATTTACACTAACCTGTAACCCCTGAAGCTGAGACTGGAGGCCCCCGCTTTCAGAACACAAGCAGATTTATTGGCAGACTCTGATCTGCCCGGCGACTAATCAAACCAGCCGGCTGCATTCGTCGGTAAACAACACACACACACTCATTCTATGTGGCATCTACATAACAAATATGAACTATACTAGCGGTCTCTGAGGTGAAAGCATGAGACCTCAATTATTCCAGTTTCCTTCAAACGTTTTTCATGTGTCCTGTTCTGGACATTGCCTTCATTAACCCCAAACCGTATAACAGTTATAAAGCAGGACAAAAGGGAATTGCTTACAAAAGTGCTCGTCAAATAAGATTGACAACAAGCAATTCTCCAGTTGTGCAATAAGAAAAGCCAGTGCATACTGTATATTCAACATGGTTATAACCTAAGATGTACGTGAACTGATTTAAAGGGAAAAGTTGTTTTTCTGCTACTTTACTCTGATCTAATTTTTATCAACAAGTATGTTTTCGTGAACTGAGAAACATGTAAGGGCTGATGAAATGGGAATGCTACAGAGAAAGTTTAAAGATTCAAAGTTAACAGAGTTTAGGTACGCATCAATTGCAGTCCTTACCCCAGTAGTGGTATGTTAAACTCAAATCTCTGCCTTTTCTCTTGCTAAAAATCAGTCACACCTTGCTAGACCGGAGCTGAAATCAGTTTCTTAGGGTGAACATTCAAAATGGATTCAAAATGATGCTATGTCGCAGGTGTTCCACCTACAATCAAAGTCTGTTCTGAAGAAAAGGTGGGTTAGAAGGAGCAAGCAAGTGTTTGGAAGAGGGCATCCATTTGTCGTTCATTTACAAAAAATGTGATGTAATGCGTTTAAGTCTTTCTTAACTTGTTTATCAATGATGTGTTGTTTTTCTATTATTAATATACTATGCAATTATTAAACTATTCCAAAACCTGGGTGAAGGTGAAGGATTTAATAGCAATTTTTTACGTAAGATTTTCTACATCAATATAATTCAGTTCATTACCACTTTAATCAACATTGAAAGCCAGCATGAATAAAGTTGAAATTGGCAAATTCAAGCTCCAACATAAAAAAGATACAAAATCTGTACTTTTTAAATAACTAAAATAAGATTTATTGTTAAAAAAATGATTTTTATTTAGTAATATTTTTTGTTTGATATATATTTCGCAATTATTAAACTATTTCGGAACCTAGGTGGAGGATTTAATAGCCATTTTTTAAATGTAGAAATTTCTATATCAATATAACTGATATAGCCATCATGAATTAAGCGTGAAATATAAATACTTATTTTATAATACTTTCCGTTTAGAATATGCTCATGACGTTAAGTTAATGGGATCCATTATAAAACAATGAATGAATGTTGATTTTAATGAAAAGTTAATTACAATAATACAAAATAATACAAATACAATTTCGGTGACAAATAAAACCCTTTCAAAATTATAACATTTATTTCAACAAAAGGCAAGTGCATATCAGTCCTGACTGATCCTCCCTCCTCTCGATCTGTATCACTGAGAGTAAACTTGATGCCTGTATAGTGAGTGCTTTGGACAGTCTGTGTATTTGTTGAGACAGAGGTGGTCAGACTTGACCTTTTGGGCCCAGAGATGAATAACAGCGAGTCTTCATCTCTAATGCCTGGCAATAGTCACAGATGACCTTTAGAGGAAATGTTCCACATATAACCAGGATAGACCGCCTCTCTAAATGACCCTATCCAGATGGCTAAAACAATCAAAATCAACCATATTTGTTAAAGCCTAGAGGGACATCCATACCATCGATGTCAATTCCAAATGAAAGCCAGTAACTAGCCTTACCTAAAAGTTATTTAGCAACAACAGAGCATAGCAAACACCATGTGCGATTACGAGACAAACCCACCACCATTCAATTAAATCCATTCATATGCTCTTTTCACACCACTTCCTCTTGTTTATGTGATTGCTTTCTGTTTTGGATGCGCTGGACCATCCATCATAGTGGCTTTCTCAACCTTGGAGAGAGCTGGAGCATGGAATGCTGGCGCTTTCAATTAAACCAAAAGTGACAATTTGCAATGTATTTTACACGATAACTGTTTCGTTAATCTTTTATATGCACCCGAAGATGCCTGAATTTCAATGTGACATATTTGGAACGTTGAGAATCTAGGCCAAAGAATCTTATGCAGCAAATGCAAGACACACCAAACTTGTTACCCATCGAAAATGGAAAATGTCCAGCAGTACAATCAGCTCAAAACTGGGAGAAAGTACATCCATTTACTGTCTTCATGGAAGAGATGTAGCCAAAAAGCCATATTTCCGAGATGGGAAAAAGGCTAAACGACTCAAACATTTATAAAAACATAGGAAATGATCACAGAAAAATGACAGCACCTGCTCAAGGCTTATAGGTCAATATTTGACACCTTGACTCTAACATTTATTGTAGCACATTATTGGTAAACTGTACATAATGTTTCGCTGTGTTGTTGAAGTGTTTTGAAGCGTATCAGACCCTTTTTGCACTGGGAGATAGGAGCGGCAGAACCTGGAGGCGCTGCGCGACAGCAGACTATACAAGTGGATTACAGAGCAGATCTGCTTGTGGTTATTCGTATCTCGAATTTTTCTTCGCACCTCGAAGCAAAACATTTCCGGTAAGACCTTACGTATCTCGAAGATTTTGTAACTCGAAGCATTCGTATCTCGAGGTACCACTGTGTTTGGAATCTTTATGCTGTTTGTCAAACCTGTGATCTGCTCCGAACTATATGAACTGCTTGCTGTCCATTTTTTTTGTGTTTTTTGATTTCCTCTCTATCTGTGCCGTCTTCATCCTGCTCTTATTCTTCTTTCCATTTTTCCTGTGCGAAGTCACAGTAAAAAAGTGGGCTGAGCGCCACCCAGAGTTACTTTTACGTCCTACTCGCGTTATGAAAATAGCCAGCTTTCATTGGTCGTTCTCCTTGCAAAAAATCCTAATCCAATATGGCAGTTGGCACCACTCATATGGTCAGATGTGTCCTGTTTGCACCCATGGTTTTCGATCGAGGCGTGCTCTGCCACAAAACTTTGGATCATAATTTCAGATCGCTGTGTAGAGGCCATAAATAATAAAAGAGATGACCATTGAACTGTCTATACCTCTAATGTGGCCCATGAGAAAGCTTCTGACAGTCTAAAGTTACCCGTTAGACTTTTAAAAAGTACAAGTGACTTTGAACTAAGCAATATGTTTGTACAGCAGGGTGAGGAGATATCCTGAGTGTGGAAACTATTTCAAGCATAAGCAGATTGCAGCTAGCAAGACAAAGTGCTGTTTTCTTAGTTCTTGATGGGCCTCCTATTTGATGGTGACAGATTATGCTGATGAATGCTTCTATATATTAGAAAGCATTAATAACGAGTAATTCCTCTTGGAGATCCACTCACAGACAATGAGCGTCACCGTGAACAATTACTGCTTTGATAAAAACCCGCACTCTACTTCATCAATACTCTTGTGACAAATTGCAATGGACATTTATTTAACAGAAGAGTATGAGATGAATACTTTAATAAAACTGTCAAAGCCATCCCTCCTGCTATACGTTCACAGGCTGGAGCAGAAGAACACGTCACAGTTTCACTGGGTATTATTTATGCCTACAGAGAAAATCAAGTGCACTAATCATCAGCAATTCCATTAAGAACCACCATATTCCAGGGATTGTTACAAATATAGCGCATCTATGTGTTATGCCAATGTAGTGGCAAGACTTACACGGGTGAAACCTTGACTCCCATCGAACCTTGTGAGATATGGAAGTGTGGGGGCAGGCAGAGTGGTGTGCAGTTGGTAGACAGTGTAGCTGCAGGTCGTGTCCCACGATCATATCCGAATCAATAAACTCTTGCTTCAGTACAAACTTCTTTCACTACGGCCCAGTGAGTTCACAACCTGTGCAGAAACATGTGGAATTTCAGAGTAAAGGTCAAAGGCCTTTAGGAGCAAAAATCTGGGCTTGAACAACTTCTTAACTGAAACCAACTCATATTAACTCTTGAAATAACTTGTTTTTCAACTGTTCAAACTGAATTACCTTTTGTCCTGCAGTCACTCAACAGTACTGCTCATCATTGATAGATAGATACTTTAAAGTAATATTGTTTTACTTTGTAGTAATTAAATCTAATATATAACTACACTTTCAGCCCTTTAGTATGAGGATCTTGATGGCAGCTGTGTGGAGTTTAGCCAAGCATGATGCATGTATTTTGGTAATCAGGTGGGCACTAGGGGTGTAACGGTTCACGGTATGTATTGAACCGTTTCGGTACGGCCTGTTCGGTTCGGGACACTTGCGTACCGTTTCGGTATTCGGTATTTTTATTAAATGATATAAATGTATTATCAGCGCGATATTAAGCGCAGCGCAACAATGTTCCTAGGCGAGTTTCCGCACGGACGCTATTGACTGACGAGCACAAACGCGAGAATCATATCAAAACCGAAAGAGAAGCCAGAGCTTGAAGACCCTCTCACCTCACTGCGGTCTCGTGTTTGAGAACACTTTCGCTTCTCTGTTAAAAGACATAACGGGGATAGACGAGTGGATAAATTTAAAGTTGTATGCCGACATTGTTCCACGGAGATAGTTTCCGCACGGACGCTATTGAGTGACGAGCACGAGCGCGAGAAGGAAAATTACATGGCAAAAGTGAAAGGGAAGCCAGAGCTTGAAGACCCTCTCACCTCACTACGGTCTCGTGTTTGAGAACACTTTGGCTTCTCTGTTAAAATACATAACGGGGATAGACGAGTGGATAAATGTAAAGTTGTATGCCGACATTGTTCCACGGAGATCGGGCAGGCAACACATCTAACATTTTCTACTGCTGGAGATATTATAACCAGATATATGCTCTCTTCAGAAAATGTGGATAGGTAATCTATCCTAACTAGTTGCAGTATTTCATTTTTTATTTAAAAAAAATGTGTTTTTCTTTATAAAGAGTGCAATTTGTTTAAAATATCACCCAAATGTGTCACTTTTATTTATTTTATGCAAGAATTCTATTGTGTATTGGCAGCTTTTCAAAATAAAGAATATGTAAGTTCTTATTGTTTTGTACCGAACCGAATGAACCGAACCGAACTCTCCAAGACACTGTTCACAACCGAATACGATTTTAGCGTACCGTTACACCCCTAGTGGGCACCCTCCTTCATCAATGTTTAATTTGAATGAGACTCAGAACAGGCTGGGTCTCATAGAGATGGCTAATCAGCACACATGCCTCGATACCATACCCTTGATGTCTCTGATGGACTCATGTAAATCAATATAACAATGTGATGTTTAGAAAAACCAAATGTGACACGACATAATGCATACAAGAAGGTTAATGAACACCGAAACGTTTTGGATTGTCATATCAGATTTGCATGGAGAACGACCATTGAAAGCTGGGTCTTCTGGTGACATAAAAGAACAGCTTGGTGGCGCTCCTCCCACCTTTTCATAAAAATATTCCTCAGCCCAGAGGAAGAGCACCCTGCTGAGAAGCCATCCGAAGATTTTCTTCGGATTTCAATTCGGATCAGTGTGTAGAGGCCTTAAGTGTTAAGGCGAATGAGATGGAAATCCAACCCTCTGATCTCCAATTTACAGTATGGGCGACAGAATGGCTATGATTTCTGCAACACATATGTGGCTTAGCTTAGTTTTATGAGGTTTAATTACACATTTAACACATAGCTTTCTGGGTGGCCATGGCTACTTAAAAAGGTCATGAGCTGAGAAAAAAAAGGTTGATCTATTGAAATCAAAGGGCTGAAACAACAATGAAGATACAGCAAAAAAACTTATTTTTTGTAACCGCTTTTCTCAGTTTTTGCATACTGAGCAATAATATCTATTTTAGATATTTGTGTTTTGCAGACTTTAGCAGCAGAAAGTATAAAGTTATATTTATTAATTTATCTATGGTGATTGTTTATGCATTTTTCCACCATATCCAGAATATCAGCATGAGAATGGTTGGTGGTGTCTGACCAATGTCACTTATCCAGCATCCAGCCTACAGTCATTTCATTTTCATAAGGATTAGGGCTATGGTTACGGTTAAGCTCACACATACCTGATGTAAGTACATTGCGTCACCGCGTTACAGTCTAGAATGATGAGCATCTCGAATCTTTTGTCTCACACTAGTGTTCTGAGAGTGGTGCATCTGCATCCGGATATGTCTTCACTGTTCAGCATTTTAAAAGAAAAAAAGTAAGGACAGAATTACATCATCAATGTTAAATATTCTATTTCATGTCACCACCTGGTGGGGCTATAACTGAGAGCATACGTTGTAGATGTGATCAGACATGGACTGTTAAAGTTGGTAAATTTGGGACCGATCAGACTTTGTATAACTTCCTGTTTATGAACAAAGGTCGAATTTCGATGGTCTCTGTGCGTACATAGTTTAACAAAATCAAAAAAGCTTTATCATTTAACATCCCACATGCGTTTAAGATAAGACGGATGAAGTTTGAAGATAAACAAATAATACATCTGTTAAAGTACAGCGTGTGCAAAAGTACCATTTTTTATAGGTTTATTGAAAAATAACGGACTTCGCTCCAAAATAAATAATAAATAAAAAAAAAAACTCGCTCCAATTGACTTTTGGTAGGTAATTTCAAACATGTATTTCAAACACTGAAAAAGCGGTACAATATATGCTAAAAAATATATACTTTGTGGCAACTATGTGGCGCTATTGTGACGATTCAACAAAAAAAAAGCTTTTCACTTAAACATTTCAGAAGCCTTTAGATGAGACTGTCAGAGTTTCACAGTGATCCCATAAAAACTCTAAGAGGGGTTTGTTGAACTATGAAGCCTGGAATTGTCCGTTTCAAATAATTAATGTTTTATTCCCCAGTATTTTTAACTTCATGTGACTTTTAGAAAAACTGGTGGTTGAAATGGATGCCTACTAAATTGTAATATTTATACATAATCCTTAATTATTAATCAGTCCCAAAATCCATAAATGTAGGAAAGTCTTCATTTCTCAAATCAAAGTTACACTCCGGAGAAAACAGTGGATTATCCAAGAGTTTAGGAAGCTATCTTCTGCAAATGTGTTTACCAAACGATGGACAAATATGTACAGTTTCCAATAATAATGCTTGTGATGACTAATCCGGATTCAACAGTGAAAAAAAAGAAACTAAATCTTAGTCATTAAGCGCTCCAATAAATTCTTTGCACCAATCTTTCTATACAAGCTCTCCAAACCCAGATGCCTGATAAGATTCTGTGATGTCTCTCGGTTTTTCTTTGAGGTAAGCAATTATACTTCCTGTCATACTCAATTAGTCTGAATTGTGCTTCGCGGCCTTCTTTCAAGCCGTGCCATGTGTTCTCCTTTAAGATGCTCTCGCTGCGAAGAAGCGCCTTCATTCACGCTTCCACGTGATTACAGATTCGCTGGGCTTCAGATGCCATGTGTGCCAGCGCATCATTATGGCATCAGAGACATATAAACACAAGCCAAACAAAGGCCTTCTGACGAGTGGCTACTCTTTTTCATCCTTGAAAATTAATGAGATCCCTTCAGTCAACACACAGCGCTTTTAAGTTTAATCTGCTTCGGCTTAACTGCTTTAATTCCACGCTGAGGTGAGTCTTCATGTTTGAGATGCTTAGAACTCATGGCGATGTTTTAATGTTAAAAGAAAGAAAACTTATTGGTAAGCACGCACAATCGATATTACTCTGGCGGTCCCTGAAGCAGGTGCGCCGCTGAAATCACTTGTGCATAAAAAGTGAAATGAAAACTGATGTAAGTCATGGTGAATAATTTCAGAGAGATTATTTTCCTTGGTTTACCACATTTCTATCTTTTGAAGTACCTGTACTGTAAAATCATGCAATATATTTGCAAAAATATTCATTTGGCATTCAGGCTTAAGACATTAGAGTGGCGCTGAGCAGGGATTGTGGGATTATGGCTGGAAGACATACTTTTGCTGATGGATTTGGTCGACAAAATTGATCTGAGGCTCTTCACACTTTCATAGAACAGCTCGAAGACAAACCTGGACTTGTCCCGCATTTCCCATCTATTTTTTTGTTAAAGGGATTTTTCACCTTTTATGTAACTAAAATGTATTTAAAATAAAATATACCACAAGTTGAGATGGTGATAATCAAGTTTAACTTTAATGGTCCTCTCCAGTAATTAAGAGCTGAAGTTTTCACCCGGAGAGTATTTGTGGAGTCAATTCCTAAAACAGGCAGCTTCAGTTTACTTCCAGATAAATCTTATTTAAAATTCCCAGGAAAATGTAAAAAAACTAGTTTTTTAGATCATGTCCAGAAAAACAGACTCCCTGCTACACAGTTCAGCTTCCTCGTCTGCTGAGACAAGGTTATATCAACAATAGTTGACTCTGTTGATCATTCATTCATTCATTTTCAAACCCGCTTATTCCCTTCGGGAGTCTGCCGGTGCCTATCTCCAGCACACATTGGGCGAGATGCGGGGGTACAGCCTGGACAGGTCGTCAGTCCATCGCAGGGCATCACACACTCACAACTAAGGGGAATTTAGATTATTCAATTAACCTGATTCATCCGGAGGAAACCCACGCAAGCACGGGGAGAACATGCAAACTCCTTCCAGGAAGGTCACCGGCGAGCCTCGAACCGACAACCTTCTAACTGAAAGGCCACAGTGCTACCCACTGTACCTCTGTTGATCATGCCATTTTTAAAAAAGGATCACAATTTATGGCGTTTTTATTTAATAGATAACAAACAAATAAGCATGTGGGTGGTTGACATTTAAGCCAGAAAAGGTTTTTTCCTAAAATAAAACTTCACCAATTGAATTTCATCATTCATTTAAATCACATTTAAATTCTTGTTTTAAAAACCGTGATATAAAAACAATATTGTGAATCCTATTATTCTGAGATAGAACAGGAAATTACATCACAAACAGGAACATAGGAACAACACAGCTAGGCTCTATATGCGAGGGTTTTGGAGATATTTTTCCATCCCTACCTTGAAAGAGTTACTTCACTCTTTGTCCTTCCCCCCTTTCCTCCTTCTTTGATCATGGTTTGTGTTTTAAAAGTGTTTTAAAACTAATAAAGCTGTATTTTCTATTATATCATTTTAAACTTGCTTCCAGCATCTTCATAATAATGGATTATCACAATAAATCGACAACAAAAGTTACCACCAAAATAAGCTTCACTTTGGCCTCTCTTCAATATCCTGCCAGTTTTTTTTTTTTTTTTACAAAACTTGATATCTGCCAAGTATTTCTGCTATGTGTCTTTGTTTTTTTTTTCAAAATGTTTCAAGCTGCTGCTTTTTTTCTGCAAAAAGCTATAAATCCATTCGGACTGATCAACTGGCCACTTTTCGATCACATGACTATCATGGCAGCACCAGTCAGTAAATACATCTTTAAAGCTTTAATCTTTTTGAGCAATTCATTTATTTGGAGGAAACAAATGCCATCCATTGACAACTACAATACAAACAAGTTAAAAAGATGAGAAACCCAGGTTTTGGAAAGAGGAATTTTATTTAATTTCATTTGAAGTGTCAAAAGTGTTTAAAATATTAGATCTCTGGTTTGGAGAAAAATATCCATTTTATCGCCAATTACACCAGCACATAGGGAACATAAAAGATTTTTTTTTATAAGTTTTTAATCATTTTTTTTTTTAATAATGACTCTTTTAAATAAAATGAAAAGCCTTCCAGTGCTTGTTGTTGATCCACTGGACTTGCATCACACAACCACATTAAAGATCAAACCAACAACAGATCTAAGGATTTCCCATCATTAAAGCTCATCTGAAGCAAAACGATGGCTGTTTCATCTCAATACATTTCTATGTTTTTTTAAATGGCAAAATAAAACACAAACTTCCTGCCAAAAGCAATGACTGTACGACTTCTACATAAGACTTTGGTCATTCTCTCCTACTTTCTTTAGATATTCACACATAGTATCAAGCATCACGTCGCTGTGTGAATAAGGCAGAAGGGACGAGGCAATCAAAGCAAAGCACTCGACTCAAACTCTACTATCCCAAAATTAAAATGTCCTCATAATGGACTGATCTACTTGTGCTATTAAGAAACCATAACATAGCCATAACCATAACATGGGAATCAGAAACCATAAAGTATGTGATAAATAACCCCAACTCATAATAATAATACAATTTATCTGCACTCAAGCACTACAGAGTGCTATAATTAAATATGAAAAGCTAAATTTAACTCAAGAGTGTTCAAGCCTCATTAATCCAACGCCAGAACAGCGGAATTTCTCTTCAACTCAGTGCTTTCCCTTTCTCTGACACTCAGAGAAAGTTTTAGATGAAGATGAGCTAACAGTGAAAGAGGTGACACTCTTGGAGTCAGAAAGTTTAAGATAGATTACACAATAACCAGTTTACCGGTTTTCTTACTTTTTAAGAAAAGTACAACCTTTTCAGGTCAAAACAAATTTTTGGTTTGGCACTTTGCAGACGGCCCCTAAGCGATCCTGTCTCAGTTTGATGCGCATACACAGCAATGCATTTCAAAGAATGTGGAGGAAGACATATTATTAAAGATTAAACAGAGCCATCATTTGCATATTAAGAGCATTTGGGTCTTGTGCTATTGAGCAGAGAAGCCCGAATATGTAAATCTGCAGACATTATACTGAAATCTACAAGTTTTGACTGTTTGGGGTCTGGCTGACCCACTGTTTAAAACAACAAAAAAAGTGTTGACTGTCTCTTTTAAAATTTTAATAGAATGCTAATGCTAGTTAGCTTGTTTACATTTACTTTGTGAATGCCGCCCAAACTTCATTGACTTCATTCATGCTGCAGCTACGTTCCGTCACAACATCTTCTTCTTTTCCTTTCGGCTGTTCCCAGTTTAGGGGTCGCCACAGCGAATCATCCTTTTCCACCTAACTCTGTCCTCAGTATCCTCTACTCTTGCACCAACTACCTTCATGTCCTCTTTCAGCACATCCATATATCTTGTCTTTGGTCTTCCTCTTGACCTCTTGCCTGGCATCTCCATCTCCAACATCCTTCTACCAATATAACCACTATCCCTCCTCTGCACATGTCCAAACCATCTCAACCTGGCCTCTCTGACTTTGTCTCCAAAACAACCAACCTGAGCTGTCCCTCTGATGTGCTCGTTCCTAATCTTGTCCATCCTCGTCACTCCTAAACTGAACCTCAACATCCTCATCTCTGCTACTTCCAGCTCTGCCTCTTCTCTCTTCCTCACTGCCACAGTCTCCAACCCATACATCATAGCTGGTCTCACTACTGTTCTGTACACCTTTCCTTTGATTCTTGCTGACACTCTTCTGTCACACAACACTCCTGACACTTTTCTCCACCCACTCCAACCTGCCTGCACTCGTCTCTTCACCTCTTTTCCACACTCCCGTCACACTGGACTGTTGACCCCAAATACCTAAACTCCTGCACCTTCTTGACCTCAGCCCCTTGTAACCTCACTGTTCTATTTCCCTCCCTCTAGTTCAAACTCATGTATTCTGTCTTGCTGCGACTGACTTTCATTCCTCTTCTTTCTAGAGCTGACCTCCAAACTTTCCAGGTTTTCCTCCACCTGCTCTCTGCTCTCACTACAGATCACAATGTCATCTGCAAACATCATTGTCCACGGAGATTCCTGCCTGACCTCATCTGTCAACCTGTCCATCATCATAGCAAATAAGAAGGGACTCAAAGCTGATCCTTGATGTAGCCCCACCTCCACTTTGAACTCCTTTGTCTGACCTACAGCACATCTCACTGCTGTCTTACTTCTCTCATACATATCCTGAACTATTCTGACGTACTTCTCTGCCACTCCTGACCTCCTCATACAGGACCATAGCTCCTCTCTCGGCACCCTGTCATACGCTTTTTCTAAATCCACAAAGACACAGTGCAGCTCCTTCTGACCATCTCTGTACTTCTCCATTAACAATCTCAGAGCAAAAATTGCATCAGTAGTGCTCTTCCTGGGCATGAAGCCATACTGCTGCTCACAAATATCCACTTCTCTTCTTAGCCTTTCATTGTGTGGCTCATCAACTTTATACCTCTGTAGTTGTTACAACTCTGCACATCACCCTTGTTCTTAAAGATTGGTACTAGGACACTTCTCCTCCAATCCTCAGGCATCTTCTCACTCTCTAAAATCCTGTTGAATAACCTAGACAGGAACTCCACTGCTGTCTCTCCTAGACACTTCCACACCTCCACTGGTATGCCATCTGGACCAACAGCCTTTCCACTCTTTATTCTCCCCAGGGCCTTCCTCACCTCATCCTTTCTAATCTTTTCAACTTCCTGCTCTACAATATTCACATCTTCCTCCCTTCTTTCCCTTTCATTCCCCTCATTCATCAACTCCTCAAAATACTCCTTCCATCTTCTCAGCACACTCTCCTCACTTGTTTGCACCTTTCCATCTCTATCTTTAATCACCCTTATCTGTTGCACATCCTTCCCATCTCTGTCTCTCTGTCTCGCTAATCTATACAATTCCTTCTCGCCTTCCCTCGTGTCTAACCTGGCATACAACTCATCATATGCTTTCTGTTTGGCCTTAGCCACCTCCCTCTTCACTCTGCGCTGCGATTCCTTGTAGTCCTGTCTACTTTCTTCAGTCCTTTCAATGTCCCACTTCTTTTTAGCTAGCCTCTTCCTCTGGATGATGTCCTGTACTTCCTCATTCCACCACCATGTTTTTTTATCTTCTTTCCTCCTTCCAGCTGACACACCTAGCACCTTTCTTCCTGTCTCCCTGATCACTTCTGCTGTAGTTTCCCAGTCATCTGGAAGCTCTTCCTGACCACCCAAAGCCTGTCTCAGCTTCTGTCTAAATTCCTCACAATCTTCTTCCTTTTTCAACTTCCACCACTTGGTCTTCTTTTCAATCTTTCCTCTTCTCTTCTTCCTGACCACCAGAAACATCCTACACATCACCATCCGATGCTGTCTGGCTACCCTCTCTCCTACCCCTACTTTACAGTCTCTGACCTCTCTCAGATTGGCTCGTCTACAAAGGATGTAGTCTACCTGCATACTCCTACCTCCACTCTTGTAGGTAACTCTATGTTCCTCCCTCTTCTGGAAATAAGTATTAACTACAGCCATTTCCATCCTCTTGGCAAAGTCCACCACCATCTGTCCTTCTAGGTTCCTTTCCTTAACACCGAACCTGCCCATCACCTCCTCATCACCTCTGTTGCCCTCGCCAACATGCCCGTTGAAATCTGCTCCCACTACTACTCTCTCTCCTCTGGGAACACTCTCAATCACCTCATCCAACTCACTCCAAAATCTCTCCTTCTCTTCCAACTTACAGCCTACTTGTGGAGCATAACCACTCACTACATTCAACATCACCCCTTCAATCTCTAACTTCAAACTGATCACCCTGTCTGACACTCTTTTCACCTCTAAAACATTCCTCACAAACTCCTCCTTCAGGATCACTCCTACCCCATTTCTCTTCCTATCCACACCATATTAAAACAGTTTGTATCCTCCTCCAATACTACGCGCTTTGCTACCCTTCCACCTGGTCTCCTGCACACACAGAATATCTACCTTCCTTCTCTCCATCATGTCCGCCAGCTCCCTACCCTTCCCTGTCATTGTACCAACGTTAAGAGTCCCTATTCTCAGATCTACACTCCTGCCTTTCCTCTTCTCTTTCTGTCGACGAATCCTTCTCCCTCCTCTCCTTCTTCGACAAACAGTAGTCCAATTTCCACCGGCACCCTGTAAGTCAACAGCACCGGAGGCGGTCGTTGTTAACCCGGGCCTCGACCGATCCGGTATGGAAATCGATTTGGTGACTCGCATATTTGGTTTTGGCATATTTTACGCCGGATGCCCTTCCTGACGCAACCCTCTCTATTTATCCGGGCTTGGGACCGGCACAGAAGTCACTGGCTTGCAACCCCTGTGGCTAGATTGTTCCGTCACAACATGGCAGCTGTTAATCACTATAACTTCATTTAATTTTTCTGATTTTCTGTTTTTTTTTTCCACAAGTAGACAACCCATAACCACTGCAAACAGAAATAAAACAATTTCTCAAACACTGATAAATTAGATATTACAGACAGTTTATTTACAGATTTCAACTGACTGACCTCAATCCTATTGTTCTGAGATAGAACAGGAAGTTCCATCACAACAGGTAGTTGCTTGAATGAGGCAGAACAGTAGAGGTGACTGCCCTATCCCTTGTGGACTCTGTGAGAGAGAGAGAGAGAGGGAGAGAAAGAGAGATAACCCCCCTCCTCCTTCTTTGTTCTCAATGCAGCATGGTTTGTTAGCTGTTTAGAATTCGAAGTGTTTTAAAACTAATAAAGCTGTATTTTCTGTCATACATTTGTAAACCTTGCTTACATTGTATCCATAAAAACGTATAATCACAATCTTTCAATAACAGAATCGAACAAAATAAGTACCGGCCTGGGAGGCACTTGAAAAAGCTATGGCTCAATTTAAGCATCAAGTATAACTACCTCATGTCTAGTTACTCTGTTCTATCTTGCCATGACAAGAAACTGTCTTTGTCAACCTCACCACATTTGACTCCTCCTCACCTAGTGTTAAACCTCCTACCCAGCTGTCTCTGTTTCAGTTCATTACTGGGGGTTAATCCTACATGTGACATTGATGATCATTAGAAGCTGTTTGTTGTAATTGGTTGATACATCTGACAATAATCCGACATATACCCTGATTTTGCAAAAATAAATACGAATTATTTATATTTCTGAAAGTGTACTGTACATTTTCTGATTAAACATTTAGGAAATATGTGACTGGAGTCAGGTTCACGGAGTTTGATAAATATCCCCTTCACCACTCGCCTGAGACCAATAGCAGCTTATCCCTTTTGGTGTGAATGTGAATAGTGAGTGAATTTCGAGACGGATTTGTGATATTGGAGACTAAGGATTATTAAATGGTTATAGACTGCGCGTAAAAACAACATGATTTGATGCATTTAGAATTACAATGCAATCATTGTTCAACTGTCATCACACCCCATTAGGATCTGCGACCTCGCAGAAGGCCTTGATCATTGTTCTTCATTGTGATTGGCTGCCATCTCCGAGGTCAGACATGAGTGAGGGCTAATGAAGGCGTCTATTGAACATCAAGCAGCAATAACTGTTCATCTTCACTCTGGCTCCGTGCAAATCACTTCCATATTTCATGTGCAGTAAATCAAAGCTCTGAATTGTTCTCCACAGTCCCATCAATACTCCATAATCAAACAAACACACGTTACTAGATGATGGGATCGGTCCAAAAAACATTTCATATGATCACATGTGTGATTTCTGAAATGCTAACATCACCATGAAAGGCACATCACATGATCGACTCCAGGAGATAAAAGACAAGAGAAAAGTAAAACAAACCAAACAAATACAATGAATATTTACATGCCTTTTTTTAGGTTTAATTCTTAGAAGAAACTACACTCGGGGTTTCAAACCTCACTCCTTCGACAATGCAGACCTGAGTCAAAGCTGACATCTGGTCAAGAAGTTTCTCCTCAATCCACAGAAACTAGGTGGGACGTGCAAGTAAACATCTTGTGAGAAGCCATCTTTACAAAAGTTCAACCTCTCATGACCCTGATTAACTATTTAACTTTCCTACTCAAGTATTATCTGAAACGACTAGTTTATGATGGAATTTACGGGTGTTTCAAGTGCAATGGGATGTCACAGTCCTACTGATATTTCTGGGTTTTTGTGCTTTTCTCCTTGATTGGTCTCCTATCTCCCCTCCCCCATGTGTTCCCTTGTTATTATTGTTGCCACCTGATACTTGTTTATTTTTACTATTTAAACTCCTGTTTTCTTGCTCTTGTCACTAGTTCATCTCACTCTGTATGAGAGGTTTCTATGTTTGGTTGGACACACTCTTCCGCTCTTGTTCCCTCAGAATTCCCAGCATTATTGACTTTTTTTGTTCCTTGGAGTGGAAGTTCCTAGCCATGCCTTCGCCTAGCTGTGTTCAACTGTTTAGTGGACTATTTTCTGTTCCTGTTTTGACTAGAAGACTTTTTCAGTTGGATTTCCTTTTGTAACTTTTACCCTGCGTACCAAAGGCAGTATTTTTTGTTTTTGATTCTTTGCCAATCCATATTAAAGACATTTAAATTCAGTTAAGTGCTTTTGGGTCCAATTTTCTAACCACCCTCGAGATCGTGACATGGGATAATGCTGACAAGACATTTTCTGTTAACTTTAGGTGAAACGTTGCAGAAACAACCTTTTTATTATGTATAATTTTATTCTGTGCTATTCAGAATAGAACAAAGATGTTAAAATGTTAAGAAAAGTTTCCATTTTTTTAGTTAGTCAACTTATTTGCTTTTAGTACTTCCACATTAAAAACAACACGTTGGATGTCAGTGAACTCCTCCGTACAAATCTCCATCTACTTCCAATCAGCACTAGATTTCAAGACCAGTTTAAAGATAATGGTTAAGTTAGAAGAAAAGTTAAATCAAGAATTAAGAGAGGCGGGGTCCACAATCCAACAATGTACACTCCTCACCCCAGTCTCTACACTAGTATTCTCATTGGCGCTGAGTCTACTGGTACAGTGCATCCGGAAAGTATTCATAGCTCCCCACATTATGTATTTTTAATAAATTTTCAACCATTTCAAAAAATCCACATTGTCATTATGGGTTATTGTGTGTAGAATTTTGAGGAAATAAATGAATTTAATCCATTTTGGAGTAAGGTTATAACATTAAAATATGTGAAGCGCTATGAATACTTTCCGGATGCACTGTATAGACAACCCATTTGTCCATGTTTAGCTCATTCTCGTGCTTAGCGAAAAAAAACCGTGGTTACAGCTAAGAACATCTTCTCTTATGCATTACAGCAGTGTCGGTAGTTTTGTGCAGCCTGTCAATCACTCCCGACCAATGGAATGCCAGGAATGTTGAGGCGGAATGATGAGGCGTGTCATATCCCACCATAACATTTTTGGTAGGTTCAAGATAAAGACATCTTGTATCCCTTAGCATTCAAATCTAGAAAATTATTTTTAAGGTAAATTGTTAACAGTTAAGTCAATTCAACTTAACCGTTCAACTTTTTATAAAAATGCAGATACAGACTCATAAAAGCCGTATAGGACAAAAATGTCACGTCTTGAGAAATTATTATAGTCAGATATCGTGAACAAAAGAAAGAAATTACATCACAATTGAATGTAACGGACAATAAAAATGACCAAAGAAAGAAAGACTAAAAAAAGAATCAAAAAACACTTTAACTATGAATTTTCCAAAAGGAACTCAAGGATAAAGTCTGCAGCTACAACACCTAGACTCTGAAAAAGTGAGAGAACAACAATAAAAAAACAGAACTAAAGGATTGTAATACTCTTCTCAATGCAACCGCTGCAATAAAAAGCTCCTGAATGTCACTTGAAGAGCTTTCTTTGTTTTTCGATTTATTTTTAATTAATTTTGTCTGATAAAATAAGACAACAGAAGCTCGTGATTGGCCACTCTTGTGTTTACCGTGAGTGGAGCCAGACAGGGATAAGCTGCAGCGTGTTATTAGCTGTCAGACTCTGCTTTGATTGACAGCTCACCTGCAGCAAAAACACAAGCTTTTTTTATTTATATATAAAACACGGGAGAGACACACACACAACCAAGAAACAACAGATAAGAAGGACAACAGTGGCTGGGAGAAAATTTGTTTGCCACAAAGCATTAAAAAGGCAGTTTGATCACTCCACATAGTGAAGGAGAACTCTGAAGTTGAGGAAGTAAAGCCGGAGGGAGTGTTAAGCAAAAGACAAGTTTGGTTTCTTTTCTTTTTTCTCGTTGAGGCAGTGAGCGTCGTACTCTCGGGGGATACATGGCCAGGTTTACTCTGCCATTTCCAAACTGCTAAGCTCAGGCTGTGAGGCTCTGAAAGGTTTGGCTGTTTGTGTGAGTGCTGGTCATCAGATGGTCTTTCTGGACTGCAGGGTATTAACGCTTGTAAACAGCGCTCTGGAGGCCTGTGGTGCTCTCTCAGCCTGGCAGGACTATAATGCTAATGAAGCCTTCAGCAAGCTTGACTTGCTTCACACGGTCAGGGACCATACAACACCACAGTACTCAGGGGTGAAGGAGAAACACCAGCAGATGGATACTCCGTATGTGTGTGAGTGATAGAGTTGTGGCATATTATGACGTGTTACAATCTTATTAGGAGATTTCAAATATGCTTTAATGCCATAAATGAAGTTCCATTTTTTTCCTCAGCATCACTCAGAGATCAGCAGTAGCTCAGAAGTGAACAGATGTACAGCTGAAACTGTTCACAATTGATCATTGATTTTCTTTCTCATCTCTGCCTTTAAAAAAAGAGCAACATTGGCAAGATCTGGTGCAATGGAAACTTTCTCAAAAACCTTCATGAAAAACCATGAGATCAGGAATGTGATTTGAAATTTGTGATGGTTACAGCTGAGTGTGCCATTGAGCAGGTGTACATCTTACCTTTTTGCACAGTGTCCAACATTCATCAATTTTTTACACATCCGCCTCATCATTTTCTGTGTTCCCATCCACTACGCTTAGTGTTCCAGCAATAATGTTCCGTCGACATTGAAATGACTTACACTTATCACCAATCACTTATTTCATTCCTTCATTCCCAGCCATTCATTTGGCATTAGCATTTAGAATATAACGTTAGCTTCTGAGAATCTGGGAAGTCACAGCTAGAATGCAAGAAAATACTTGGCAGGCTTTTTCCTTGGGCTTGGTGTACTAGCAGAAAGGCTGTGATCTGATAAACCCATTTAATTCACTCCTTTGAAAAGAGTTTACTGAAGTTTTACCCATTTACATGCCGCCTAATATTCCTTATGCGCAAATAATGAGAGATTACAGAGGGTCGAGTAAATCATGTAAAGTACAAAACACTAAATGGGAGAACAGTTGCCTTTCTCCTTCATCTTTAAGGATTCTATATTTTCATCTTTTAGCCATGAAGGAGGTTAAACAAAAATATAACATACAATAAAACATAAACATAGAAACAGAAACAAATTGGAAAATAAAGAAAACACAGCACAAAAGAAAATTAAGCACAAAAACAGATAACAAAGGGCAAAAAATAGAAACCAAAGCACAAAAACGGTAAACAAAACACAAAAACAGCAAAGTACAAAAACTGAAAACAAAGCACAAAACAGTAAACAAAGGATAAAAAAACAAAGCAAACAAACAGAAAACAGTGCAAAAAATAGAAAAAACAAAGTACTAAAACAGAAAAAAACACACAACCTGAAAGACAAAGACAAAGCCAGAGAACACGAAACAAAAACAAAGCAAAAGAACAGAAATAAGCATTAAAAATAAGAAAAACGAAAAAAAGCAAAAAAAAAAGAGATAAGCACAAAAAAACACAAAAACAGAAAACAATTCCAAAACCAGACACAAAATTGGCTATGCAGACATTAACTTCAGTTCCATCTGGAGCAGCACATGAATACTTTAACCTTCCTATGGTCTAAACATCTCATTTTGCCCCAAGTGCTTGCTTTTATGAGGAAAAAAACAACAAAACATAACCACTAAGCACTGCACCACAATGTTCTTTTACCTTTAAGACTGCAAAAGTGCAAGCGGCCACCTTGCGTATTGGCCACTGCTGTTATTACGTGGATTTTTACGAACTAACAACAAGTAAATGGATGGATGCAAGTCCCGGGTTTAACGCTAATGCTGCATTAATGAGCACTTGCTCCTAAAGCTGCAGAATTATGGGAATTGCATTTAGCTCCTTAATGGCATGTCGGAGGACTGTAATAAGGAAAACAACATGAGTCTGAGGGAGAAGGGGGTAATCACCAGTAAAAGGCTGTTTTAAAACAGCCATGAACAGGGCTTGACATTCACTTTTTGCTCACCAACCGCTGTGGCTCACACTTTTCCTAGTTACTAGCTTCTTACTGTTCGGAAGGACAATGGTTTGATTTGCTGTTCAATGGGATGAAGTTTAAAGTGAGTGACTTCATCCAGGAACAGCTTGCGTCACAATTGATATCCATCGTTTTTGGTGAGCAAATGAAAAAGAAATGCAAATTTTTGGCCAAGAATGTCTTATCTTTGGTGTCACTATCAGTGAGGGCACATTCTGGGGGAGCCTTTGTCAGAATCAACTCATTGGTCTTGCTCCAACAACAACAACAACAAAAAAAAAGATTTCTGACCCATAGAGTAGACTTGTTGGTCTCCTTAAACATCACTGTAGTAGTACTGTATTTTTCACCGTATAAGACGAAATAAGGGTGCGTCTTATATAAGGCATATAAGACGCACCCAATTTTTAATGAGGATGATCTAGAAAAAAAAGATTCTGAAACAAATACTGTAGTAAAATATTTTATATCAACTGTGTAGAAGTAAACAGCAGTTTAAGAACAATTATATGCCAAACATGAAGTCAGTAAACAGTAAAAGTAACAAAAAAAATGCTGTAATGTGTCATACCTGCTCCTTACGATCCGCGCTATGGTAGGATCGACAAGCAGAGATGGGCGATGACATCAGCGCGCACCGCTGGGTGTACAAATATGGCCGACGGCTCCGGAGCTTGGCCGAAGCCACGGCCTCTCTTAAGCATCTCCTACGGCTGTGACCGCCCTCCGCTCCGCGCCGTTCTGCATTCGCAGTATAAGACACACCAACTTTTCCCCCACAGTTTTGGGGAAGAAAAAGTGCGTCTTAAACGGTGAAAAATACGGTAATTAGTGTGTATATGTGCAATGCAAGTTTATGTCTGACTTGCACCATTTCCCAATTGTATGCCATAGATTCCTCTACGGTTGAGCTATAAATAAAACCGGCAAACGTCTGAAACACAAAAACACAACTTTCCTCAACATGCATGCAACAGAATGACAGAATGCCTTCACCTGTTTGCTATAGCACAGTAAGTGATAATAAATTCTTCACATCAAACACTACACAAACAATAAATATCATGAATGTTCATAGTAATAGTGTCACACCTGTTCCCCCTCTCCTCATTTTCACCTTTTAGCTGTTCCTTGTTGTTCTTTTTAGCTACACTACTTATTTCCCCCATCTTTCCATTTTTCTTACTGGCGTATTACTCTACTGCTTATACTTTAGACCTGTCCTGCTACTCAGTTCAGTTTTGCTCTTCTCTTTTAGTTGTTTTTGAACTATTCATTCCAGACACCCAGAAGACGGTGCTTCTGTTGTACTTTAGTTAATAAATTTATTCCTCACTGCGATTGGGTCCTCCTCAGCTATTACGCTGACAAATAGTCAATTTTGGTACTGTTTGCCAAGCTTTTACCAGTTGAGGTGTTTGAAAGCATTTAAAATGTGGTGTGTAATGAGTCCATTTTAATTGAATGATTTGCCATAAATTGACAATGGTGCCGTAAAAACACATATAGAGAGAGTGGGTGAAGACAAACGCTCCTGAAACCAAAGCAGCTCTACCTTGTACATGCTGCGGAACATTGAATACCATTGACCTTAAGGGAAATCACATTCAGTCTCTCATTAGCAGCAGGGCAGATTCCAGCTTGCTGCGCTCTCCATTGATTCAACTCTGCTTCTGGAGACCGTGATACGCAGCTTGTGCTTTGTGCTAGTGTCTCCAGCACTTCAGACGCCAGTCGCACTGAATCTTAAAGAAGCACATAAGACAAGCTTATCTCCTGGCGCTATCGCTGATCTGACATCAGCTTGAGAACTAGGCTTCTTTTACAGGATTAGCATTGAGCTGCTTTGCTAAACCTGACTGTTTCCTGACTCCACACATAGACCTCCTGATTTAGCAGCTTCTGTATGATCGCAGACTTGAACGATTTGCTTTGATAAAAGGTGCTTTTTTCGTAAGCGGTTCAATTATTTCATTGATTTTCTTTCCTTTTAAAGATCTTGGATCTCTGCAGAGCTCCACTGATACAGATGAAAAGCTCCGAGATACTGTAGACAAGAGATTCCAGCACCGCTAGAGGAAGGCCTATCCCAACAATCAAAAGAGAAAAAGTGAATCTCAGAAAAGCATCACAAATAAAAAGACGCATCTGTTATTGTACCGTCCAGAATGCCTTACACACAGAGGAGCCGTACTGCTCAAATAGCCATGAATTATTTGCATATTTAACTTTTAAAAACTCAATTACTGGATCTAATCATGAATGTAAAGAAATGAAATCTTTTTTTTTTTACAAGAACATT
This sequence comes from Danionella cerebrum, assembly GCA_007224835.1. Lineage (NCBI taxonomy): Eukaryota > Metazoa > Chordata > Actinopteri > Cypriniformes > Danionidae > Danionella > Danionella cerebrum. Next base: position 293,778 of record SRMA01027187.1, on the reverse strand, counting down.
CCTATTTCTAACCTGTGAGAAAAGAGGGGGCTGCAAATGCAATTGAACCAGGTCTTTACAAATCCCAATTTCTCAGTAGGAGGATGAAGGAGGAGTCGAAGAAAACGAGGTAGAAAAAGAAGAAGTGAACAATAAAACGGAGAAGAAGTTTTAAAAATGAAATCCCACGCTTGAGTTCACACAGAAAACAGGCATTTTCCAGGCCAGCTCATCTCTGAGACACATATTCTTCTTTTCTGTTCATAGTCATAGTTTTTTTTACATCGGTTTGTTTTCAAGAATGTATCTGAAACAAATGCTTATTTTCTGAATGAGTGCAGTTCAGTGAGATGAAATGTCATCCCGATTTAACGCAGACAATTCCATGGGTCCACTGAGGCGAGCTGAACAAGTGATTATAGCAGTTAACAGACTCAATCGATAGAAAGGGTTTTTTTTACATAAAATGAACAGGAACGATAGATTCTCTGCTATTCATCAAATATAAACATTTACACGGTTACTCTTAGCTGGTGGTGTCGGTGTATATTAAACATTTAAATGACTGCCAGATCTGGTTTTGGATAGTGTATTAGCACTATAACATTCAAATACTCTTGTCGGATGAGGTTAACTGTCAGCAGTAGGCCGTCAAGACCTGCAAGACCTTCTATGGTAGTCTTAACACAATCATAAACACAGATTAACATTAACATTCTAGCATCTGGTCCATGAAATCATAATTATTTTTTATTAGCCGTCTCTTCATTTCTAGATCCAGATCATATTGCCACCTTTCAACCAACCAATGGAATGGTGCAACTAGATTTAGTGTACTTTTAAAGAGATAACCTCTACGACGAAGTACTTAAAGTTTTCATGCATAAATACATGCATCTCTGGTGGGCCTGATGTATTTTATTTACGTCCTTCATGTTTTTGTCATGTTAATAGATACATAGCTCCGGCTTGTGAAAGATGTGAAGAAAACTTATAATGTTGTATGTGTTGCTATGTTCCACTTATAACACACTCAGTTTAGCATCACAGAATAGCTATTAGATTTAAAAAAATAGAATAAAAGGAAAATTGGAGCTGATTCCAGATAAGGGAAATGACTGATTAAACACCTTGACTTAATTATATATTTAAAGAAAACGTGCAGGTTTGAGACAACACAATATGATTGATTATTGTAAAAGAACTGCAAACAAATAAATTCAGAGCGTGTCTAGATTCACTGGAATTACTGCCGCTCATCTGATGCCCCAAGATTTGCCTTAGCTGCAGTATTTAGCCTCTAATGTAGCAGTGTCTTGAAATAAATCTAAAGTGAGGATTTCTGAGCAGTTTCTGGGTGATCGAGACGCAAGCCTCTTTTTTTATCTGCACTACTGCATTGGTTTGTACTGCATCTGAGATCAGTCGCTCTTCCTTTATATTTCTATTCTTTATTCTTGCAACAAATTCCTGGCATTTAACAGTGCACCATCTCTCCTTCTCCTCTTTTGGGTTTGGTGTGCGTGTGTGTGTGTGTGTGTGTGCGTGTGTGTGTGTGTGTGTGTGTGAATATAACTTTATTTTTTGGGAATCTGGCATAGAGCATATCTATGCTCTGGAGCATAGTTTCCATAAATTTTTTTCTCAGTGTGATTATGATTTTATAAGTAAATTATCAATACAATCTTTATTTTTTATAAGTTAAGAATATATGTATATGTATATATATATATATTAGTGGTGGGACTTTTTAATCAAGTTAATTACAGGGTTTGAATCGAAATTAATCGCATTTTAATCGAAAACCATACATTAACAAAACAAATTATACTTTCTCAATCGAAAAAGCCTTTTTGAGTTAAACAAAAAATGTATTGCTGTTAATATGCCATTCAACAAACAATTGGTCAAAGTGCTAATATAGCTATTCAGCTTTCAAGTGTTTCAGGAACCAAGATTACTAATTTTCTTTGAAAACAATTTTCAGTAGAAATGTAAGCAGTTCACTAAACAGTAATATCTTTCCAGTGCATACAGTACCATAAAACTAGGAGGCATAAAATATTGCCAAACATTTGTTGTAAACATAAATTAAAGTGTCTAACAGTGAAATTCCAACATAAATTGTGAAATTAAAACATACATTTTACTGATCATAAAACTGCTAAGAAAATAATAAATAAAGTGCAACATTTAAAGTTTAACATTCAACATTTAGCTCTTCAACATTCATCATTTAGTGCAACCAATATCAAAAAACCTCTGGAGCTACTTCTACTTTAGCCAGTTACTGAGGCAAATAAGCCTATTTACATTTTCAGCACTCAATGCAGCTCTTTTCTTCTGAATGATGTTCCCAGCTAGTGAGAAAATCCTCTCCCAGGGAACGGTTGTGGCGGGACTTGCTAGATACTTTTTTGCACAGTTTGCACATAACGATACTCTTGTCCGTGGTGCCGTCAAGACGTTTTTTATAGCGAAAACTAGCCCCGATTTGGCCAAATAAGACGTTGTTTTCCATCACTGATTGTTAGCCAGCAGGTGTTTGTGTGAGTCAGATTTACGGGCATACCGGAAAAGCGAAAAGAGTAGAAAGGTTCCGCATGCGAGTAGAGTAGAAAGGTTCCGCATGCGGACTATTGGAAAGGAAACAATTAATTGCATACATTTTTTTTACGCGATAAAATCTTTATAATTAATTGATCGAAATTAACGCGTTAAAGTCCCGACCTTAATATAAATATATATATATATATATATATATA